>JAULCF010658693.1:0-10582 GCA_032361265.1 Devaleraea mollis | reverse complement strand
GTATTCAGAAGCATCAAAAGGGCTTAGAAATGATGAATCTGAGGAGATCGACCTAGATCGATCTCACTATTGAAAGAATTTCATCTTTTAAGATTAAAACCCTGAGACTAGATGCTAAAAATATTTTTAGATACTTTGAATGAGTAGCTCAAAGAGAGAATATGAGCGAAGGAGCAAATAGTGCTCGAATGAGCGATATGGAACTTGACCAATGAAGGCGAGTCAGGATCGCAAGGTGCGCACGTTGAAGGCGCACATGCTGAGGAAGCAGAGGGCCATAGAGGGGGAAAATACAGTTCACGCCCGCGTGAAAAAGGAGGAAACAACGGCGACTGAAGAGCACAAGGCGCCAGCGGTGTTCAACACGCGAAGTTCGCGACGACCGCGGTGACTGGTGACGGCGTCCTATATGACGGGGCGTTTTATAATATGTCAGCAGGGTGATTGGCTTTCTTGCGTACTTAGAGCTTTGTTTTTTATATCTCACTTCGTTTTAGGCTTAATTGTTAGCACTAGACGAGTTTGCAGTATTATGTAAACACTGCGATGGGGATTTGTTGGCATATCTTCTTTGATAAGGTATGTCCTATAGGCGATAAGCCTAACTTGACATTGTATACTAAATAATGCAAAGATGTCAAAGATGTCAAAGGTGTCAAAGTGGCACAATAAGGTTAACTAAGGCTTTGCAGCGATAAAGGTTAACAAACGCACACTATGCGTTTGTTCAACATGCGTTTGTTATATGCGTTTGTTCGCGCAGAGAAAAGGGTATATAAGGGCCAGAGAGCCCGAGCTGGTTGTTGGAGAGGGAGAGAGACAAGCACTGAAGAATCATCGTAGGATTTTCAACTTCAACTTCTAGGCAAAACACTATTTAGAGTGTTCATTTAAGAATTTTTTTTTGATTAATTGATTCACTGCGTTTATCATTCGTTGGAACTAAAGAGTCAACCCACGAAGACTTAAAGGGCTCACATCATCAACAACTGTGCGACGTACGTAACTGTGGCTGCCCCTCGACACCTCGACCGGCCCTTAACCCGGGAGGTCCACCAAATGTAACAGTGTAGGGAGAAGCCTTAACCATCAGCATAGGACCCGAATTAGGGGGAGCCATGATGTATCAATCAGCCAGGTGATGCTACCACCTAAAGGATTTCACATCTCATCGACTTTCCCGGGAATCAAACCCGGGTCTTCACGAAGGTACACGCGATGCTCTACTACTGAGCTAAACAGTCATTCAATGTGGTTACAGAAACGATTGGAGAGGGTAATTGTACAGTATCTTCTTTCTGTCGTGCGCGGCGGCGACTCGCCGCCTACATTGGATGTACTAGGCCTCGCATGAGGAGTCGCTGACGGTGGTTTGGAGTTTGGAAAGCCAGCAGATTAGATCGCCGGCGTATTGGACGGCGATGCCGGAGCGACTCTTTCGACTGTCGACGCAGCCTTCCCAGTCGCTCTCGACGAAGGCCTCGAATCTGGCGGAAGGGTTACTGTTGTCATTTGTGTATGTAAAGGACATGTCGCGGCGGCCTTCGACATACCGAAGGAGGCGATGGAGGGCATTTTGATGTCGGTGGCATGGGCTGTTCTGGTGTGTGGCGAGGGCGGATACTGTGTAGGCGATCTTGTAGCCGACGGTGTCGGCGACGTAGCACAGCGTGCCGACGCACTTGCGGTAGATAGTGTGCTCTTCTTCCGTAAGTTGTTGCTCGTCAGCACGCCGTGCCGTCATATCGTGCGCTGGGTCTTGCGGGTTTTTGCCGGGTTGCAATATTGCAGACCGGCGATGCCGAGGGCGGCGGTGATGTGTTTTAGGGCGCAGATGGTGATGGATTTTGGTGTCTGGACGACCTTGAGACCGGCGTCTGGTCGACTGGGATTTGGATGGAAATATCCCACTCGTCGGCGAACTGGTCTCGGAGGGTGTGGAGGTAGGAGGCGTTATTTGAGGAAAGAAGGAAGTCGTTGGTGGTGGCCAGGAGGCGGGCGTAGCTTTGTTGGTCGGGACTGCGGATAATGAAGGCGGAGGGCTCGGAGGAAATTGGCTTCCAGCCGAGTTTTCGGAAGACTTGGTTGCGGTGGAGCTCCCATCTATTGCCGGCGTCGGGTACGCCCTGCTGGGCGTTAATGACGAGGACGTCGCGGTCGGGCTTCGTGTACGTCCCGTTGGCGCGGCACGGTTGATGCAGGCGGACTTTCAAACGCGGGTCGGCTGGTGCGCGGGCGTACGCGCCTGGGACGTCGTAGCTCTCGAGGACTTCTCCTCGGCGTGCTGCTTCGGCGTACATGAGGCGACCGGCGGTGTGCGAGGGTTTTTTTGCGGACGTATGTGCTGGGTCAAAATGAACGTGGGGAGTCATGAGGTCACCGCGGGCGGCGTAGCGGACGGAGTGGCTTGTAACGTTGCCGTCGCCGTCTGTTTTGCGGCGAAAGACGAAGGTGCCGCGGCAAGGCTTGACGGCGGGCGTCGACGGAACGAGCTTCCAAGCCCCGATCTGGAACTGGCGGTCAAGGAAGGCATCGTACGCTGAGGCCCACTGCGAAGTGTCGTGTTGGCGGAGGGCTTGCTTGAGGGAAGAAGGGTTTAGGGTTGGCAAGGGGATGATAAATTGGCGACGGGAGGCAATACCATTGCTGTTGGGGACGAAGGAGGTGCTCGTTCCCTTAGGTGTTGTTGCAGAAGGTGGTCGCACTGGCGAGCGCCGGATCTTGGCGCAAAGCTTTGCAGGGAACGCGGTGATGGAAGGGATGTGAAAGGTTTCTTGAATCGACAGAGTGTGTATTGATTGATGAAGGTTTGGAAGGAGGTGAGCAGGGGGAGAATTCTGTAGGGCGGCAGGTGGAAATTGTCTTTGTAGAGATAAGGAAGATGTTGTATATTGCGGCGTTTGGAAAGGAAAGATAGCGGCAAAGAAAGCCGCGGGGCTCCAGAGGGTTTGCGCTTGGGGTTGGGGACATATCCTTATTGGCCGAACATATGGAAGCGTAAAGCATCTTTAGGGTTGTAATGTTCCGGAGAAAGAAGTTGTGTGAGACATTTTTTCTCGAAGGGCTGGGGATGTAGGCGGCTTTAAAAGCTGCAACTTCGGCTGCGTAGCACCAAAACTGCTCGCAAATACCTCCGGGCGCATTCGCAAGTGCAGCACGGATATCTTCCTTGTGCGTGCGTACGCGGCGTTCGGCGTGGACGTTCATGGAGGCCTGGTTTTGTGGTGGCAGGGTAACAGTGGTACCTTGGTTGTCGCAGAACTTCTTGACGTGGCCGCGCGAGAGCTCGCGGGCTCCGTCTGTTTGGAGGCGGAGCGCCGTGCGGCCGGTGACACTTTGCCAGTGGGCGATAGTTGTCGTCACGGCTTGCGCGGCGCTGCCCTTTGCTTTGTTGACGAGGGGGAGGCGGACGGATGAGTACGCGTCGATGAGAGGGTTAATGTATCGATGGCCACGGACAGAAGCGGGGAAGAGGTCGGCCGTGTTTAGGGGGATTTTTTGAAGAGGACGAGTGGCAGAAGGGTCTGGATTGGGTATGTGTGGAGCACGCGTCATTTTTATTTTGCGCAAGGGTCGCAGGGAAGTGATATTGGGGCAGACTTGGACCGGGGCTTAGGTTTAAGGGCTGGTGTCGCGGAAATTAGGCGACGCAAGCCAGAGATGTGGCGTTTATTGAAGGTATTGGGCAGAGGAAGGAAGGCGGTTGGTACTTGGAATCGGGGTGGCGTGGAAGGAGGGCGCTGTGGTGGCGAAGGATGTTTGACAGCGGAAGATTTGAGTGCATGGAGGGAAGGAGGGTCGAATTGGAAGACATTGTTTCGGCGTGAGCCGGTGGCGATGAAAGTATGGGCCGGAGGGATATTGGATGATTGAGAGATAAAGAACCTGTTCTGGTAAAAGTTTATATAGTATATCTTTGCGATTAGCACAGCGGAAAGAAGGGCGGTGGTAAGACCAGGTACATGAAGGGCGGATGGAAAAGAGAGGGAAGTGTGGCCAGTGCGAAGAAATGTGTCTCCTCGAGTGATGGGGGGTATCGTGGAGCCATTAGCGACAGTGATGGGGAAGTTAACTGAAGTAGCATTGCGAAAATATGCATCAGAATGAAAAAGATGCGCCGAAGCGCCGCTGTCGAGAATAGGCGCACGTTAATTTGGCGAGCGATAATAAAAGAAGGCAGGGCGCTCATCTGAGTCGCCCTCGTTTACAGTAAACTGTTCAGGATCTTCCTCCGGATCGCCGTGGGCTGTAGGGTCTTCAGAGCGTGCGAGGCGGCCGGCTTGGAAGGCGGTCGCGAGATTCGCAAGTCATAAGGGTCCTGGCGAGGACGACGACCCTGAGGAGGATGCTGGTAGTTCGAAGTAGGAAAGAGAGGTTGGTATGCGGCAGGGGAGCGTTGATTGGGGAACGTAGGGTAAGGATGGCGAGGGTGTTGGGTGTTTTGAAGACGGGAAGAGAATCGACATCGTGGGTCGCCTTGCTGGTGGTTGTCCATCTTGCAAGGCGGGCATGCATACGGAGGGTTGGCGTTGTCGAGGCCATTGGGACGGCCGTAGCGACCTCCAGCCTGGGTCGTAGGACCGGTTGGAGGCGGGCGCTGAGGAAAACGCTGTTTCGGCGGTCCGGGAACGATCGACTTGACGTCGGCGGACTTGAGAGATGAAAAATCTCGCCTATGGTGCTGTGTGTGGCCTGTGCAGGTGTACGAAGGTCTAGTGACCACATGTCCTTGAGGTTAGAAATAGCGGGTGTTTGCGGTAGAGCGGACCATAGAAAGCGTATTTTTCTCCGAGGCGTGGCATGAGCCGAATCAGGATCGATGTCCGCAATCTTCGCAAACCATGCGAGAAGGGCGACTTTGAAGTCGTCGAGGCTTTTCGACGCATTGAGCTGCGGCACGTTGTTTGCATCAATAAAATCCTCAACTGACTGAGGTATGAGAAGCTGGCTGAGAAAAGTAAAGGCTTCGGCTGGAGTCTTGGAGGAGATGGCATTTCCGTGAGTGTGATGGACTGCAGAAACAAGCACATTGAGGATGCAGGCGGTCATCGTTTCGTCTTGGTCGTCCGGCGTCGTGGTCGCGCTCAGGTAGTGAGCAGCGACATGTCCGGCGACGCGAATCGTTGATAGGTGTGACTGGACGCGAAGCTTCCACTGGGAGAATTTTGAGGTGTCGAGACGAAGAGATGGAAAACCTGGCGGGGGGTGTAGAGATTGGCCATGTTGAGAGGCGGAGCGGGCGAAGAATACGTCGGCGGAGGTGACGTCGGTAGGGTGGACTCCGGGCTGGGCGTCGGAGAGGGAGACGGTGTAGGCGTAGGGCTGGGTGTCGTTGTGGCGATGGCCGTTGGCGTTGGGGCGGGCGGTGTTGTTACCGGAGGATATGGGGGTTCGTCTTTGTCCGGAGGAATGTGGAGAAGTCTGCTTGACTTCCGTTGCGACGCCAGTTTGATGGCGGATAAGTGAGAAGGTATCGCTGACGATTGGCTGTAAACGATGGCGCGAACGGTTGCGCGATTGGGTGGGAGGGATGGAAACGCAAAGGAAAGAAAATTGCAGCTGGCTCAAACCTGTGGGGACATGCGTGTCGGGAGATACCGTTGATATTTACAGGGAGCGGCCAGAGCCGCGGAGGTCAAGCTAAGTAGGTGTCGAGGACGATCTACGGCGTCGGCATGTGTAGATGTCAGAGTGACATGATGTCTTATGCTGTCTTATGCGGCCACAAAAATAAAAGCCCTGAAAGAGTCTATTTTAGGTACTTTTTATACTTAAAAGTCTTTAAAAGATGAAACCCTGATTTGAACAGGCTTATCATCAGTGATGATTATGATTCCCATCGCAGACACAATGTGTACATGTCATGTCACCGGTGTGCAAACGGTTTGGTTTTGCCGCGGCACACACCGTGGTGTAAAAGATAGACTCCGTACGCGCGTGCTACCACGACCATTTGGTGGGTATGATGTGGTGTGGAGAATCCGGGCTTCGATCCCGGTACCTCTCGCAGGTGAGGTCCAACTTGCCTACAGACAAAATCGACTGTTAGCATTTTGCTAAGCGAGCACTCTACCAATTGAGCTAATCCCCCGTTGCCTCATGGAGCACGTGCTGTTGTAAATCAATCAAAAGCGCTAAAGGTCCCTTGCCGAACATGGTAAAAAAAGCAACAACAACCGCCATCAAGTGTGCTGTTGCACCCGGTTATGTAACGCGCGCCCTGGCCACATGGGGACAGGTGGCCGGCGCCACTGGCGCACGACAAACTGTTCGGACGGCACCACATTTTCATACTTCCCACTGCTTCGCAGCTGGTCTGTCCCTCGTAGCTTGAAATGTGCTTTTGCTGTTTGTCCCGCTTGGAACTCATCTCAACGTTTCCGTTGATCCGAGAAATTCGCTCTCTGGAGACAGAATTCATATTTTTAAATTGAGTTATTTTTTAGGTTGTTTTTGAACAAACAACCAAAGAAAAACTCAACGCACACGCCTACGCTTAGTCTAATCATTAGACTCTAATGTCGACGACCCTACTCGGCGTAGGCTTGCTGCGAGTACATTCCAGACCTCGAGATCAAACGGCGCATAGGGGAAGACAGATATATCTTCACGTTTACGTCGTTTGGTCTTTGAACTGGTTTGAGTTTATTGAGAGAGATGATTTTATACTTTTTGGTATATTGGATTGAAAAAGTCATAGAACTGCCTTATTTTAAATATAATTAAAGCCGGTTCGTGATTCAAAAATAGAAAATATATTTCCCGCCAAAATCCCCCCGATCAGGAATTAGGGCGCGACCGCGAACCAACTCGCGCGCCGCGATCTCCCCTCGCCAAATTGATCGAACCATCCCAATGCCTGAACACGCCATTTCTCAGCCCTCGCCTGCCCCCTCGCCCTCGTCCTCACCTGCGCCGGTGACCGCGCCGGTGCCCTCGCCAGCGCCCTCGCCAGCGCCCTCGCCAGTGCCTTCGCCCTCACCGGCGCCTGTGCCCTCGCCCCCTAAGGTGCAGTCCCCGCCGCCCTTGCCCTCCGCTACGCATCAAGGCCAAGCTCTGGGCGAATCTCTCCACACTGTCCTCGAGGCGGCTCTGTCATCCTCGTCTTCAACTCACACGGACCCGCGCCTTTCCCTCCTCTACCCAGATGACGTACGCCTGACGACGGTCCACGACGGCGCCGTCATCGTCGCCGACGGTCTCCTAGGCGTCGTCATTGCCCTGGAAAAGCTCCACGTCCTCGGCGCCAAGTTCAGCGTCGACGCATTGTCCGCCGAGTACTGGCCCGGGCGGATCCAGGTCAAGACTACCGGAACGCTGCTATGCAAGGTCGGCGATGCGGAGCATCGATGTCGGACGTATTTTAGGGACGTTGTTTTTACGCATCGCAGAGTTCGATGGGTCGTTTCTAATGAGAGGCTCACTGTCTTACGCGACTAGGGGATCGACAGAATTATTTTGCCGATCGACGACAAGAAAGCGAGAGGCCTTGAAGCTGGGTTGGCACTAACCACGTCTATGGGTTTGGCGAGATTACCGACAAGTTTCAACCGACATCTTTTTAGAGAGGCGCCGCAGTCGCAGTAGAGCGCAACGATGACATTCCCGAGCCTGGGAAAAAACTACTTCTGCATCCGTACCAGCAGCTGCTAGTAGGTTTAGATGTTGCTTGCCGTAGAAACAGGTAAACAGTGTAAAGCGATGCAATGTCTCGAAAAGCCTCGCAGGTATTTGGAAGATTTAGCAATCTTGCCAAAGTTGCACTCGAGTGCGGGAACTCGTCAGCAGAGACGTCGACCTGTCTCTACCGAGCGACTAAGACTAAGACCGTTCCAGAAGGGCCCGAAAGAAACTAAACAAATCCCTACGTAACGAAAAAAGCTGGTCTAAGTCACTCGCAGCGGCGCAAACACATCAGCGCTTCGAACTTACCCCTACCCTCGCTCGACGTCCGGAAGCCGACTATATGCACCAGCGGCAACAATCTCACCCACAACAGGCCCCACGGCCCATCTCTTTTGCACCTCGAGCTCCCGCCCCTCCACATCCCCAGCAGTTCTCGTCACAAGCACAACGTCCCACTCCCACATCGCCAGCGCGCGCGTCATATCAGCATCGCCCACCTTCCCGCCGCACTGGCCGAAGCCCATGTGCAACTTCGGCAGGCGGCGCTTAACATTCAACTTCCTCGCGCCGACGACGGCACCCTCGCGGCCGATGACGTCCACCACGCGCCCGAGAACGGGGCACCACGTCCATATGTCCCACGTCTCTGACAGCGAGCCGCGGGGCGGCGTGTGGCGCGCCCATTTCCGTATGCCGATGTTGTACGGCTCGCGGGGAGATGCGACGGCCGTGCCCGCCGCGGCGGACGCAGCGCCGAGGGACGGGAGAACGCATACGTGGGAGGAGGCGAAGGAGGTGAGGGTTATGTGGGGGAGGCCGCCCCAGGTGCCGCGCGCTTCAAGGGATTGGAGGGCGATGAGAACTGCGGGGATGCGGTTGACAGAGTAGGCGACGGAGGCCGGGCGGGGGAGGAGGTAGAGGGCTGCTAGGATGGTGCCTGGGTCTTCTGGAGGCGCTCGCGCGCCGAGACAGCACTGAGTCGCCATTAAAGAACGGCTAGCACGTTGTCGCTCGCCGGTAAAGCTAGTTTTACTCCTCTTTCAGTCAGCTTAAGCTCAAGAAGGTGCCTCGTGGAATAGTCGACGGTAGCTCGACAGCAATCAAAATTGACTACTCGCTAGCTCCATAACTCAAGCTACTGTAGCGCAGCAAGTTACAGACTGTAGTTACAGTACAGCACAGTTATTTTTATAATAAAAAAACGAAAATTTGAAAACTGCGCTTCAGTACTGCTGCTGGCACATAATTAGAGCCTGAAGCAAAGAAAGCTGTGTCCCAGTTTTTCAAGATCAAGGCAAGCCGACTTAATCAATCAGCTGGCTCCCGCCGACGTAAGATACTCCAAGCTATCAACGTTGGACTCATCTGTGAAAACGCTAAGATGCTGAGCTGTCGCAGGCCTCAGCAGCGAAATACACCGCCCCTGCCTCCGCTCCGTACACGTCCATACGTATATACCGAATGGACGGAATTGGAAGTCGCACTTCCACATGATCCCCTTGTCGGTCCTTACAGTACAGATAGTACGGTACCTGGATTGAATCGAGACTCTCGAGATTGAACCCTCTCTAAACTTTTCATCCAAAGTCTTTTCCTGTTTTAAAATTTAAATACGTATTCGCAGTTCAGACTCTGTACAGTACTGCGAATACTCGGCTGGCAGACTGGGTTTCTCTATTTACACCACTGCTGAGCATGTGAAGAACTGTATGGCATGCGTTTGGCGAACGTTGCCATCTTTGGTACTAACATGTACTGGAGAGCTCGTCAACTGGCACGGGAACTAATAACATATCTCAAGCAGGTAGAGCAAGTGGCAAGCAAGGTGCTTACGTCCTTCTGTCAGAGCGGAGAGCTCTCAGCGGCAGGGCCTCCGCTCTCAGACCGGACTGAGCTCAGGTTAGCAGAGGGCGGATTCTAATCTTCGGAAGCTTCATACCATGTTGCCAACTTTCGGACACGAAACGAGCTGCTCTAATTTGGCGCGCAGAAGCGGCGGCAGATGTCGGTGGCCCCAGATGCCTATCCCTCAGATATGAAAAGAGAATTTGCCTAATTAGGCGCTAATAAGTCATATATTTTGCAGTAAGACCAATAATATGTATTCACAACAATACTTCAAAGATCAAGTGAAATGTCACTTCCATCTTGTGTGGGAAACATATCTTCTCCTTTTACATGCAAAGAGAATATATGTTTCCCACACAAGATGACTATCATCTTGTGTGCGAAACATATCTTATATCTCCCCTTTACTTGCAAAAAGAAGATTGTTTCCAAGTCATACATGTGACCTTTCACTTGACTTAAAGAGTATTGTAGCGAATGTAGATGAATAGAAGCTTTAGCAGTTTTATACTTTTCGAATGAAACCAATGATTGTTCCACGCTTAAAAAATTGGGTCTATAGATTCTACTCGTTTACTGGAATAAGATCTACTGCAGTAGATTTACCCCTCCCCTTTCTTCCATCCATTTTTATCTGTGTGTTTTCCATGCGTTCGCGCCCCGCCGCGATTGCGACTATTCGGTGCCTTGCAAATCTTACACGCAGTCGTCCGAATATGCACAGGAGCTTTGCAAGAGACACAAGGATTGTGTACGCGGTCTTTGCCTTTGCGACCGTACGGGTTGATCTCGCTCTGATTAGTGCCGCCTTCGAGGGCAGTCGCCCATGCTAATGCGTCTAGGGATCCAGTAGCTGGCGCAGGCACTGGGAATGAAGACGGAGCCGGAACCGGAGCCGGAGGGGATGTGAGAATGAGAGGCGGGAAATTGACAGATAACTCAGAAGCGTATCCAAGAGTCTGGGCTTGCCAACCTACGGGTGCAGATGCTGGAACGGGAGCGTCTTGAAAGTGCTGCGCATAAGAAAGCGTGGGCGCAGTGAGGGGGGGCTCGATCGGATAGGGGATGTTTTGCAGTGCAGAAGGTGGGATAGCATATATGACCGGCG
>JAULCF010658582.1:0-10584 GCA_032361265.1 Devaleraea mollis | reverse complement strand
CCCCTAGAGGGGGGTTCGAAACTAGTGGCCCTTGCGGTGTGGGCAATAACCCATCAGCTCGCGGCTTCCCTTGCCGTCTCGATGCGCTCGGTCGTCAATCGAGGTGCAGCGAACACAAGCAGCACGAGTTGAGCGACGCCGGCGATGAGCCAGGGAAGCCGAAGTGCCAGCTCGCGAGACCCGAGCCGCTCCGCCACGAGCATGATCCCGCCAGCGAGTAACGCGCCGATCGGCATCGATCCCCAAGCGAAGAATCGGTAGACGCTGTTGACCCGGCCGAGGAGATGGTCGGGGATGATGGTCTGTCGCAGCGACACGGTGATGACGTTCCATAGCACGGCGACGAACATGAACAGTGCGAACATCAACCAGACGATCGGCCAGAAGGACACGAGCCCGGTGACGATCGAGGTCAACCCGCCCACGATCAGTGTCACCCACAACGAGCGCCCCGAGCCCAGCTTCTTGGCCACCGCCGAGGCAGACCAACCGCCGATCACTCCCCCGGCAGCGCCGGCGGTCGACAGAAGAGCGAACTCGAGGGTGGACGTCTTGAGGATCTCCTGAGCAAACAGCACGAGTGTGGCGCCCGACATCGCCCCAAGCATGTTGAGCAGGCCGAGGATGATGGCCAGTGGTCGCAGCAGCTCGTGATCCCAGAGCCAGGCGAAGCCCTCTCGAAGTTCGGTCTTCCATGGCTTGCGCTCCTCCACGGCGACCTTGGCATCGGTCTTGGGAATCAAGAAGATCAGCAGAGCGGACAGCCCGAATGAAATGGCATCGAAGAAGAACGGCGTCGAAAAGGCAATGGCGAGCAGCGCGGCGCCAACAGCGGGTCCAACCAACGTGTTCGTGATCTGCTCGGCGCTCCACAGCCGGCCGTTGGCCCGCTCCAGATGCTCCTCAGCGACGAGCGACGGCATGATCGTCTGCGCGGTGTTGTCGTAGAGCACCTCGGCGGTGCCAAGGATCATCGTTGCGACCAAGAGCACCGCATAGAGGGCGAGGTTCGTCGTAATGACGAGGTCGGGGTCATCGAGTGATTCCGGCGTCGGAAGTCCATCAGTCTCCGCCAGCACCAGGAGGCCGACGGCAAGGGTGATCATCGCTCGGGCAGCGTTGGAGATGACCATCAGCTTGCGCCGCTCGTAGCGGTCGGTGATCACGCCGGCAGGCAGACTGAACAGCAGCCACGGCAAGCGCTGTGCGACGGCGACGAGAGCGATGAGGAGCGGGTTCCTGGTGACAGCGGAGGCCAACCAGGGATACGCAAGGCTGCCGACACCATCGCCCATATTCGAGATGGTGCTGGCGCTGAACAGCTTCCGATAGGAGCTACCGAGAGACGTCTTGCCACCAGTCGCTGTCACAGAGGCGAGCGTAGACCAGTCCAAGGCCCCGGCCGAGCGGGATTGGACCGTTGGGATTGGACCGTAAGGTCAGCCCATGCCCGAACTCGAGCGGTTGCGCCTGTCATCGAAGCGGAGCGAGGCATCCTCTCTGCTGGCGGTGACCTCTGCATCGGTTCTTGCCACTCTCGGTGCTGGTGGTGCGTGGTGGATGTGCCACGACGAAGGTGACCTCGATGCGATGGTCTCCCTCGCCATCAACACAGGCGATGAGTGGGCGGTCCGCCCGGTGAAGCTCACGGCACAGGGCGGACGACGCACCGATGCCGAAGCACTGGCTCGCGTCGACGACACGGTGTTCGTCTTCGGCTCCAGCTTCGTGGACAAGTCGGGTGACATCGACAATCGACGAGCGTTCATTGCCAGGTTTTCCGAGTCCGCCGCCGCTGAGGGAGCAGTCGATGCTGATGTCCTGGACTTGGGCAGTGCCCTGGTCGATCTCGCTGCTGCTGCGTTGGCCGACGTCGACCTCCTCGGAGCGACTGATCCGAGCGGACTGATCAACGTCGAGGGAGCCGGCGTCATCGGAGGCGATCTCGTCATCGGTCTCCGATGGCCGGTGGCGAGCGATGGTCAACCGCTTCTCGTGCGCCTCAGGGGCGCCGGTGCTGTCTTGACCTCCCCCGACTGGAGTGTTGCCCGCTTGGCTGCGCTACCAGCCTCGCTCGTTGTCGTCGATGTCGGGGCAACGGCCAAGAGGCCAGCTGGCATCCGCGGACTGACGGTCGTCGGTCAAGCGATCCACCTGATGATCGGCCAAACCGAACGGGACCTCGTGGCCAAGAAGGTGAAAGCGGCACGTGCTCGTCACGTTCGATTGGAGACTCTCGGCGGAGCCCAACGCATTGAGTCGATCGACGTGCAGACTTTTGAGGGCTTCCGGAAAGTCGAAGGCGTGGCGCCCACACCGGGCGGCGGGTGGCTGTATGCACTCGACGACGAGGACGCCATCGTGCTGCTGGAGTCCAGCGCTGACCTCTACGGGTAGGGCCATCCATTGGGCTGGCAGCCCTGCAGCGACTTGGTCTGCTGCTGCATCACGGGAGCGAGTTGGCCAGAGCCAGGACAGTTCACGTGCCCGTATCCGAGGAAGTGCCCCATCTCGTGATTGATCACGTAGGCCCGATACTCCCCAAGCGATGCGGTCCAGAAGCTGGTTGCACCAGCCCACCGGTCGCTGTTGATGTTCAGGGTCGAGCCGCTCCGACACGACAGTCGCCCACCGGTTCGTAGCGGGAAGCACCGAGCATCGACGGTGGCCGGCGTGGCGATGCGGATCCGCACATCAGCATCTTCCTCGACCAACTGGAATCGGAGCGTGGCCGGTTCCGTCCAGCCACGAGCGTCGCCAAGAATCGCCAGGATCTCTGCCTGGGCGTCGAGCGTCGACCAGCCAAGAACATCTTCGATGTCCACGCTCACCGTCGTGATGGAGCCGGTGACACCGACCGGGCGCGTGAGCGGCGGGCCCTCGGGAGCGTTCTCCTCGCCGGCGAACCGATGATCGGTCACGAACTCCGAGCTGTCGGCGAAATGCCGCAACACCCACAGGCGGGTGAACTCATCTGCGTCGAGGCCATCGGTCCAGAAGGCGAACCCGGATGGATCGGGCTCGCGGTCGAGAACGTTGCGATAGAGCGTGCCGATGAATCGCTCCGTCGTCGTGTCGCCGTAGAGCGCAACGAACTCAGGCGACTGACTCATGTAGTCGGCAATGCGTTCGATGTGCTCCCCGTCGTTGTATCGATCGATCCAGTACTCGGCTCCCTCGAGGTCTGGGGGTCGATCGAAGATCGCGAAGTAGAGGCGCAGAATGTCGGCGTGAGGCTGACGGAACTCAGGCCGGGTCGTGATCTCGTCGAGCGATGTGACCTCGACCGTTTCTGCCGACGCGGACACCGAGGCGAGAAGCCCGCACATCACGATCAATACGCCGAGCAGCCTTCGTTTCCCATTCACGGCTTCGAGTGTTGACGACACGAGCCCGGCATGCAGGGATGCGTTACCGTTTGCCGATGGCCGACGAACGCTCCACTGATCTTCGGCTCACCTTCGATCAGGCAGCAGCGACCTACCACAAGGCCCGACCGCACTATCCCGAGGCCCTCTTCGACAGATTGATGGAGCTCCTGCGACCGACCCCGTCGGTCATCGAGGTGGGTCCTGGCACCGGGCAGGCGACCGAGCCCTTGCTGCGGCGAGGCGCACATGTGCGGGCGATCGAGATCGGTGCGCAGCTGGCTGCGGCACTCGAGCAACGACTTGCGCGCTTTGTTGGGAAGCAACTGGACATCGTTGTCAGCGATTTCGAGCAGCAGGATCCGGTTGCCGCTTCTGTTGATGCCGTGGTGTGCGCTACGGCGTATCACTGGATCTCTCCCGCTGAGCAACTTGCGAGACCTCGGCGATGGCTTCGCCCGGATGGGCGCCTGGCCATCATCGACACGATGCAGGTCGACAGTGCCGTCGATGGTGGCTATTTCGACGCTGCTCAATCGATCTACGCCGAACATGGCCAGTCGACGGGATCGATTCTCGCCACCCCAGACAGCGTCATCCCATTCATGCACAGACGCATGACCGAGGACGCCGCTTGCGTCGACGTCACCCTCGATCGATACCGGTGGGATCAGACCTATACCGCCGATGACTACCGAGCGTTGCTCAACACCTACAGCGGCACGATCGCGATGCCGGAGCCAGAGCGGACCGCCATGGTCGACGCCCTCAGCGAACTTGTTGACGACATGGGCGGCGAGGTCACGCGTCCGCTGGTGATCACCCTGGCGACCTGTCGGTTTGGTCACGACTGATGGCGCCGTCCCACTTTCTCGATAGGCAGGACAGCCATGACTGACGAGACCCGCACCATCGAGATCGAGATGGAAGTGCCCGGCACGCCCGACGAGGTGTGGCCAGCCGTTGCGAGCGGGCCCGGCATCACCTCGTGGTACGTGCCCCACACCATCGAGCAGCGACTCGACGGCAAAGCCACGTTCTCGTTCGGGCCAGGCATGGATGGCGAGGGTCGAGTCACGGCTTGGGAACCCCCGTTCCGGTTCAAGTTGGAGGGTGAGGAGCCCGGCGAGGGCTTGGCGTTCGAATGGACCGTCGAGCCCCGCACCGAAGACACCTGCACCGTGCGACTGGTCAACTCCGGCTTCGGCGACGGTGGTGAATGGGATGCGCAGTACGACGCGATGAGCCGAGGGTGGAGCATCTTCCTCACCAACCTCCGTCTGCACCTTGAGTACTTCGCTCCGATGAAGGCCACGGCGTCGATCCCGATGTCGCTCTGGCAGCGGAATCTCGACGACGCTTGGACACATCTCACCGACCATCTTGACATTCCCGCCGAAGTCGCCGCCGGCGATCGCATCACCGTGTCTGGCGCAGGTGCACCCCACTTGTCCGGCGTCGTGGTCAAGGCCAGCAAAGGTTGGTACTCGTTGCTGATCGACGCCCCGGCGCCGGGAACGGGCTTCATCAGCGCCGAAGCTCACGGCGATATGACGGCTGTTTCGATCTGGACCTATCTCTACGGTGATGAGGGCAAGGCCGCCAGCGCAGGCGCCGAGCCGATGTGGGCCGACTGGCTCGAGGCCACTGGCGCTCGCTGACTCCTCCCAAGTGGTGAGGGACTCGTATCATCGCCGATGTGACTGACACGAACGATCCCCATCTCTGGCTCGAAGAGGTCGAGGGTGACGACGCCCTTGCCTGGGTACGCACCCAGAACGACCGGACGCTCGCTGACGTGCAGGCCGACGCCCGCTACGCCGGCTACGAAGCCGCAGCGATCGAGGTGCTCACGTCCAACGATCGGATCCCGTACGGCACCATCCGCAACGGTCAGGTGTACAACTTCTGGCAGGACGACGAGCACGTTCGTGGCCTGTGGCGGCGGACGCCGTTGGCCAGCTACCGAACGGATGCGCCCGACTGGGAGATCATTCTCGACATCGATGCCCTCGCCGTCGCAGAGGACGCGAACTGGGTCTTCAAGGGCGCCAACGTCTTCAAACCCAACGGCGGCGATCGCTACTTCGCCATGCTGTCGCTGTCCGACGGCGGCAAGGACGCCATTGTCCAGCGTGAGTTCGACATCGAAGCCAAATCGTTCGTCGATGAGGGCTTCGTCACCCCTGAAGCGAAGCAGGGCATTGCGTGGGCCGGTCCGGACGAGCTGCTCATCAGCACCGACTGGGGAGCCGAGGGCGGTGGCCCTACCGTGACCGAGTCCGGTTACCCGTTCGTCGTGAAGCGCTGGACGCGCGGCACTCCCCTCGCCGATGCAGTTGAGATACTGCGGGGAACACCAACCGATGTTGGCGTGTGGCCCTTCACGATCGAGGATGAGGACGGATCGCTACTGCCCGGCGCGGTACAGAGCGACAGCTTCTTCACCTCGAGCTACTGGCTGTTCACCGACGACAGCGCCGTGCAGTGGCCCATCCCACCGAAGGCGACGCCCAGCGGGATCTCGCACGGCCGTTTTGTGTTCTCTCTCGAACAGGCCTGGCAGCCCGGCGACGAGGCATTCCTGTCCGGCGATCTCGTTGCCTTCGACCTGTCTGAGTTCCTCGGCACCCACGACTTGCCGACCGTCGAGCTGGTGTTCCGTCCCTCCCCGACCCAGGCGGTCAACGGCATCGCCGTCGCCGCGGGAGCGACGCTCCTGTCGATCAGCGACAACGTGATCGGCCACGTGCTCACCGTCGAACCCGGCGAAGCCGGCTGGATAACGACACCCATCGAGTTGCCAGGGACCGGTGATGTAGGCATTGCCTTCGTCGATCGCGACGAGCCCTTTGTGTTCCTGAACTACGAGGACTTCCTCACCCCGTCATCGCTCCTGATCCTCGACAGCAGGACCGGTCACATCGAGACGCTCAAGTCGCTCCCTGCATCGTTCGACAGCGACGGGCTGGTTGTCGAGCAACACCAAGCCACCTCGGCTGACGGCACGCTCGTTCCGTACTTCGTCGTGCGCCGCGAGGATGTGCCGTTCGACGGAACGACACCAACGCTGCTGTACGGCTACGGCGGTTTCCAGATCTCGCTGGGCCCTTCCTACAGCGGCACGATCGGACGCAACTGGCTGATGCAAGGTGGCGCCTACGTGCTCGCGAACATCCGAGGCGGCGGCGAATTCGGGCCCGATTGGCATCAGGCCGGCCTGCGCACCAACCGTCAGCGGGTCTACGACGACTTCATTGCCGTGGGCGAGTCGATCGTTGCCAGCGGACTCACCACTCCCGAGCACCTCGGCATCATGGGTGGCTCGAACGGTGGCCTGCTGATGGGGGTCATGCTCAACCAGCGGCCCGATCTCTGGAATGCCGTTGTCGTGCAGGTGCCGCTGCTCGACATGCTTCGCTTCCACCTGCTGCTGGCGGGTGCGTCATGGGTCGATGAGTACGGCTCACCAGACGACCCCGAGGAGCGTGCGTTCCTCGAGACCATCTCGCCGTACCAGAACTTCGACGCGGCGAAGCCGTACCCGACACCGTTCTTCGTGACCTCCACGAAGGACGACCGGGTGCATCCTGGCCACGCTCGCAAGCTGGCCAAGAAGTTCGAAGACGCCGGTCTCGAGTTCCTGTACTACGAGAACATCGATGGCGGGCACTCTGCAGCGGCAAACCAAACCGAAGCAGCCAAGCGCTCAGCCCTCGAGTTCACCTACCTCGCCCGCCGCCTGACCTGAACGGCGTCAGCGGGCCATCGCCATGGCGGCATAGAGAGCGACGCCATTGGCCAGCTTGGCCTCGCTGATGCGCATCAAGTTCGAGTGGTTGGGCGCAGCCGTTGCCGGGTTCAGATCTTCGGGGCACACACCCATGAAGGCCATGGCACCAGGAACGTGCTGGAGCACGTAGCTGAAGTCCTCGGCCCCGAGCACGGCTCGGGGCATCTCGATGACGTTGCCTGCGCCGAGGATCTCGGCTCCCACCTTCAGGGTGAGATCGGCCTGTTCCTGATGGTTGACCGTGACGGGGTAGCCAGGCTCGATGGTCGAGGTGCAACTGCAGCCGTGGGCCTCAGCGGTGCCCTTCGCCACCCGATGGAGGTCTCGGTGGATTGTTGCGCGGGTGCCTTCGTCAAGGGCCCGAATGGTTCCCTCCATGTACGCATCGGGCGGGATCACGTTGTTGGTGGTGCCCGCTTCAATGTGAGCCACGGTCACCAGACCGCTGAGCGCCGGATCAAGTGAACGGCTGACCATGGTGTGCAGCCCGGTGATCGTTGCCGCCGCAGCGGGAATGGGATCGGCGCAATGATGTGGTGCGGAGGCGTGTCCGCCGGCCCCATGAACGGTGATCTCGAACTTGTCGGCGCTGGCCATGATCGACCCGCCCTTGGTCGTGATCACGCCGTCGTTGAAGTTCGTGAAGACGTGGATGGCGAACGCCCGATCGACACCTTCGAGCACGCCCTCGTCGATCATGAACTTGGCGCCGTGATGGCCTTCCTCACCGGGCTGGAACATGAACCGGACCTTGCCGGTGAGCTCGCTCTTGTTCTCGCTCAAGAGCTTGGCAGCGCTGGTCAGCATGGCCACGTGCGAGTCGTGCCCGCAGGCATGCATCATGCCTTCGTTCTGTGACTGGAACGGCGACTCGTAGTCCTCCTGGAGCGCCAGGGCATCCATGTCGCCACGCAGCAGCACGGTCGGGCCCGGCTTACCCGTGTCGAGGTCGGCGACGACGGATGTCAGCGACTCGCCCAGCTTGATGTCCAGTCCCAGACCGGTGAGCGCATCGGTGATGCGCTTCTGCGTACGCGGCAGGTCGTTGCCGAGTTCAGGGTCGGCGTGGATGGCCCGACGTAGCTCGATCGTCTCGGCATCGAGCGACTGGGAGGCAGTGAGGAGGTCGGAAGATTCAGCCATGTCGGGATCGTAGACCCAACGAGCCGCACGGTCAGGCCTCGGCTTGTTCCCTCACGAGCTTTCGTGCACCCTGTCCGGATGTCGACCCTGCCGAATGCCTTTCCCGCCTCCTTCTCGAACGTCCAGCCAGCGGTCGGCCCGGCTGGTCAGCTCGTGCATCCGGAAGCGCTCGAGCACCTCGAGCGGATTGCGCCCCGTTTGTACGCCGTGGGTGACAAGGCCTGGTGTGTGGTCGGCAACGGCCTTTCCAACCAGACCTTTGTTGAAGGACCCGAAGGCATCATTGCCATCGACACCGGTGACTGCAACGAAGAGATGGCGGCAGCGATCGCCCAGCTGCGCACCGTGACCGACACCCCGATCGTGGCGTGCATGTACAGCCACTTCCACTACGTCGACGGTACGCGGGCAATCCTCGACGACACCGGTCTGGCCGCTGCCGAATTGCCCATCTGGGGTCACGAACGCATCGCTGCAAACCGACTGCGCTTCGGGGGCGAGGTGGCTGGGCGATCGAGGCGAGGCCTCGTGCACCAGTTCGGAATGGCGTTGCCGACCGAAGGACCGGACGCACTCCTCCACGTCGGACTCGGCCTGTTCTTCTCGAACCCCGCACACCGTCCCTCGACTCGAGGTCATCTTCCCGTGACCACCGAAGTCGGCGGATCTCTGACGACCACGATCGCTGGCCTCGCCGTCGAGATGACGCACGCTCCGTCGGACTCCGACGATTCGATGACCATTTGGTTCCCGGAACTCAAGTTGTGTGTCAACAACATTGTGTGGCCGGTGCTGTTCAACGTCTTTGCCATTCGAGGCGAGGAGTACCGAGACCCTCGCATGCTCCTCAGCGGCCTCGACCACGTCGCATCGCTCGGGGCGGAGCACTTGGTCTGCACCCACGGTCCTCCCATGACTGGGGCGGCGACGATTGCGAAGGAGGTCGAGAACTACCGAGACTCGATCCAGTTCCTGTGGGATCAGACCGTGCGAGGCGCCAACAACGGACTGACCGCCGATGAACTCGCCGAGACGGTCCAGCTTCCGCAGGAGTTCGCCGAGTCACCGATCGCCCGCCAGTTCTACGGCCTGGCTGAGCACCACGTTCGCCAGATCCACGGTGGGCTCTTTGGTTGGTTCGATGAGGACCCGCTCCATCTTTTGCCGCTCCCCCGGGCAGAACGCGCTTCTCGACTGGTCGAAGGATTTGGTGGCGCTGAGGAGGTGGCCAGGCAGTGTGATGCCGCGCTGGCTGACGACGACGTGCGCTGGGCGCTCGAGCTGGCCTCATGGTTGGTCGCTGTCGACGGCAACTCCGATGCCGGACGCTCCCGAACCGCAGCTGCGCTACGAGCAATAGCTCAGCGGACCACCTCGCAGAACGTGCGCAACTGGTGTCTCACGAAGGCACTCGAACTCGAGGGCGCCATCGATCTCGCGCGCTTCTACGGTTTGCGCATTCGGCCAGACGAGATCCTCGGTGCCAGCCCGGACACCTTCGTGGGTGTGATGCGAGTGCTGCTCGATCCAGCCAGGGCCGAAGGTCGCAATGAGCATCTTGCGATGACCTTCGACGACGGCACGGTGGCGGGGCTGCACATACGCCGTTGCGTGGCCGTCCCGACCGATGGGTCGGGGGCAGACCTCAACGTCTCGCTTCCACACGCGGTGTGGGCCCAGATCCTGGGCGGCAAGACGAGCCTCGCTGACGCCTTCGACCAGGGCAGCGTCGATGCACACGGGAGTCGTGCGCGGGTCGAAGCCTTCTTTGCTTGCTTCGATCACCCCATGCTCGCCGGCTGACTGGTGTCAGCTCGCTGAACCGTAGGTCTCGATCTCTGCAGTGATTGCTGCCTTCTGGCCATCACTGGCGTACGACGCCTTGACCGCGTCGAGCTGCATCCCGAGATGGGTTGCTTGATCGACACCGAGCACGTCGGAAGCGATCCGCAGCTCGGTGACAAGGTCTGTGGCAAACCAACCGGGGTCGTCGGTATTCACACACACCCGCAGACCTGCCGCTCGCAGCGCTGGCAGAGGGTGCGACACAAGATCGTCAACCACGCCGAGCAGCAGATTGCTCGTGGGACAGACCTCGAGCATCACGTCGCGCTCGATCAACAGCTCGACGACCTTGGGGTCTTCCAGACAACGCACGCCGTGGCCGATGCGATTCGCTCCCAGATCAAGCAGTGCCTGGGAGACGCTGTCAGCGCCCTCGGTTTCACCAGCGTGCGGAAGTGAACGGAGCCCGGTCGCTGTCGCCTGGGCGAAGCGTTC
>JAULCF010658471.1:0-10587 GCA_032361265.1 Devaleraea mollis | reverse complement strand
TAGCCGCCTCCGTTATCACACTTGCGAGAACTCTCGAAAGTGTGATGTCGGAGGCGGCTAACAGGGCACAACTTGTGATTCACAACTTCCACGTTGAATCGTATATAAACGATCGGTATAGCAATCGAGAATTCTCTCAAGTGTGATGTCGGAGGTGGCTAACAGGGCAAACGCTATAGTGCTCTGATGACGTCAAGGCCGACTTCGTGCTCAGCCGTCAGCTGTTTGCACCATTACAGTATGAGATGTCTTTTATGAGATTTACCGGTATGAGATAGACATAAATGCCTTTTTGCACGGGTTTCTTATGTGTTTGCGCGTTTGGGCTAATCCACGTGGATCCACCACTGACGTCTTCGTCTATATGACGAAGACGTCAATGTTGTATTAGATCTAATAATTGAAGTCGCATCCCATCTCTGCTGGGTCCACTCGCAGAGCTACTTATTCTCAAACCCTCTATGCAGTATCCCAATAGCGAATAGATTCTTGACCATGCCCTGGGCCTGTCCAGCTGCGTCATGTATGTTGTGGTGCGTGAATCCACTAGACGAGAGCGACACGCCAAGGTAGGTTAACCGCTTGACCAGTTCAGGGGTCTTGCATCGATTCGGAATTGCCGGACAATTACTGACGGTAAGTGCGCTTTCTTCGGTGATAGCGGAGAAGTTAGAGCTGCGCACTTCGATGGACCAAAGTTCATATCTGACTCATCCCCCCATTTCTTCATTATTAGAGAAACAATTCGCAGCACTAATAGCGAGGTAGTGTATGCTTTCAAATCGTCGGCAAAAGCGGACACTAGGTTCACCTTCAGCCTCATGGAATCGCCAGCAAACCTCAGCCTCTCAAGAAGGACGTCCAGAACCAAATTAAAAAATATGGGGCTCGCTCCCCCTCCCTGCGTCAGACCTTTCTTAAGATTTACCTAGAGGTCCGACTCGTCGTTGTCTGTTGTCGCAGGAGTGGGCGCTAGAATGAAAGTAGACATCGCCGCAACTGCGGGTGCGAGTTTCTTTTTGATTATCTCAAACAGCTGATCAACTGGCACACAATCATATGCCTTTTTAACATCAAACGCCGCACCAGCAACCGCTCCCATTCTTTTTATATCCTCCACTCGGGCTATAGCAAGCTCTGCTCCCATCTCATTGATAACTCCATCTTTCGATAGCACGTGAGTATAGCATTTGCCAATAATCTTCTTCATAAGTCTCTCGAATACCTGTCGAACCGCCGACAGCATGCCCAATGGCCTGTTGTTCCCTGGTATGGCAGGCGGCCCAATATTGTGACAAGGAAGCAATTCGCAGCAGCTCCAGGAGAACAGAGCATGGCAAATTCTTCCCATGGCAATTAAAAGCGCGAGAAGTATGGAGTACGTCACTTCTACACTGCAGAGTAGCATCTCAGACGAGATCGCGTCTCGCCCCGGGCGCCTGTTTCTCTTTGAGGACGTGATAGCTAGATACAGTAGATCCGGGAACTCCGGTACTCTCGTAGGATCAAATGAAAAAATCTTAACTTCACCGGATGAATCCGTAAGATTCTTCACAAACAGCTTAAAGTCTCTCGGGACGAGGGCTGGTCCTGTCCGTTTACTCTCCGCCTTGAGCTCTGTTCTGCGTCGCAGCTTCGCCGAAATGACTCGGGCCGCTTCAGACTGCGGCAGATCCAATATCATTCTCCGCTCTATCCTCTCTACTTACCTCACTTCTGCTTTGTACATTTTCCTGTAAGCAGAGACGCTGTGCTGGTAGTTTAAAATGACTCTGTAGATATTGTCGTCGCTGGCTGTAGGGTCTTCCAATGCTATTCGTTTTCGCACTCGATGTACTGCGGGATGAGCGCGAGATTTGTTCCTTCTGATTTTCGAGAGACCAGGTGTGTGCACCATCTTGAATTTACCAGGACGTTGCTTCACATGCAGGCCCCAAGTTGTCACGAAGACGGAGGTCATTTTCACATACAAAGCGTTCAGATCATGTCGGGTTTGCGCTGCTTTGAGATGAGTGACGATGAGCGGCATGGTACTTTCATATGGTTCGAGGAACTGGGAAGCAATTTTAGCATCTGTATAAATCGTGTCCTGAGAAAGAAGCTTTCAGGAGAATAACGAAAAACTGTCTAGAAAAGGAGCACAAAATGTCCACGAACACCGCAACAAATAAATTGTGATTCCTTGACTACACGAGAACGGGCTATAAAATAATCGACGCGTCATGGGCTTTTTTCAAAGATCTTACAGATCGCAGCTGTTTCTTGCATTGCTTCCTTTTAAGTGCACGTGTATATGGAGAAGGAGCCAGTGCCTTAACGATTAAATAATACTTTACTGTCTTTGCCAAAGTGCCAAAAAGGACAATAAAGCGGGCTCGGCAGCTGGACTGTCCAGGAACAACGGTAAAAAATGTTTTTACCGTGTTCCTGAACGTTCAGAAACGACATTATCCTGAAAGATTCTCTGAGAGCAGTTGATCAACCTTTCACTAAGCTTCCTGGTGTCCCTGGGGGTCGCGAAAATATCATTCATCACCGTACGGTGATAATGATATAAACTTCTGCAACCATTGCATACATTCCACTAGTGGAAGAGCTCCTCTCACCGGCCATTCCGGTACAATCGTTTTGCTGCTGGCTAGACGCAGTATAGCGCTATGCTGCGCAGAAAAACGTTCTCGGCTCGAGAATATGGCGATTCAGCCGGGATGCCTTAACTTTGACATTCTGAGGTTCGAATCCCGGAATGGCAAAGTTAAGGCGTCTTCTGATTTTTAGCAGTCTTGCGCTATTGATAATCCCCTAGGAGCTGCCACAAACACACACAAGATCATGGGCGCGCTCGACTCTTATCTTTTTAAACATTTCGGCTCAACTGAGCCGGAAGCGAAGCTGCCGGCATACTCGATATTCTCGGAAAGCTCGATTGGGATAGTACAATGCACCCTCTGATTTAAAACTTTAGCATCGACCATACACCACTGGTGTGAGATTTCTGGCAGAAATCTCTCACAGAATGCGTATTCTATGCGAGGTACTATAGATTATAGTCGATGCTAATAACGTGAAAAATTAGAGATTGTGCTGCAACTGAAGAGCGAAGCGGTAGTACCGCGTAGCACTATGTAGTAATACTCGTATAACATTGTCAGGGCCGCTTCAGCACAACAATATATAACATGATTTGCATACAGTATACATAATATTATTATGTATATTGTTTGCAAATTATGTGCTGCGAAATCGCGGTGGTGTGCCGTGGCATGTGCCGCGCTCGGCACATATATGCCCTAGGGCATATGCCCTTCCAAGTAGATTTGCATCATAAGGCTCTATGTCCGAACCGCTAAGTGCCGCGCCTCGGCTTCCCACGCTTCGATTTTGTAAGCCTTATTACACCAATCCCTATTTCGTGTCGCGCTGCGACGGGTTAAACTACACTGTGTCGCTCCGAGCGTGGAGTCCATCATCTGAAGTCTCGCGGCGGCGAGTGCAGTACTGCGCGACGCCAGACGGCGAAACGGTCCGGATAAGGCAAAATGATAGCTTGCATTCGGTCGATGCGCTCGTCTGCGTCCGCTCTTCACCACTGGTGAGTAGCACTCTACCTCAATTGAGGTCCGCGCCCTCCACTATTCTACCGCGCTTAATGTAGAATGGGGAGGACTTGAACGCCGACCAGCGCAGCAAGCGCACTGAAGTTAATCCCCCTGCCGAATATCCGATTCTAGAAAGCTTAGCGGCTAGCCTCTGTAGCTCTTATTAGTTGCAATAGTACTAGCTTTGGTTATATTATAACAGTTTCACAGTGAGGCATGCGTGAAAGGAGCGTCGCTTGAACTAGCGGAGGGTCTCATGAGAAAGAGGCAACAACGGGTCAGGAGTCGGCGAGTAGATTGACGGACCAGTTAAGAGGCCGTGCCGTCATCGCGCTTACCTCGCTGGTCAATAGAATGAATACATTCTACGCGTTATTAGCGGCGTTGGCTATCTGTTACTCGGATTTACTCGACTCACCTACCGTAAACAGAAACGCAGCTCGTGTACGACCGCCCGCGGTACGCGGAGCGTATCGTCAGCAACTGTATCTCGAAGTTAAGCGAGATTATGCTAACCCGCTCGTTGATCGTAGGACCTAAAACCGACGTGAAGGGTTAGCGTCAGTGCGCTACGAGTTCCAGGCAAGCCGCGTGTGCGCTAACCTCGCTGTAGCGAGTGCAGGAAGCAGCGCCGCCAACCATTACTTAATGCAGTGCATTCAAGTTCACGCCACCGCCGCCGCGACGCTATAGACACATCGCCGCCGCCCGCCGGGTGTCGGCGGTAGTCACGAGCTGTGTCCACCGCCATGACCTACCGAGGAGGCTTGCACCAGCGATATCGCGGTGCGAGCCGCCAGAATGGTGGCTGTTGAAAACGTTCCTTGGGACAAATATCTGGTTGCGTGTCTGTAGATGCCGCCGGCACGCAGTACAGCACGAGAGCGGGCCCGACGAAATATCTTTTCGATGTTTTCGTCCGGCCTGCGGGAGCGCTCTGATGCCCCGTCAAGGCCCCCCCCCGTACAATACGTGATCGTGGGACAATAGCATTGGTCTTTACCATTTTCTTGGCCGAACTATCAACTCGCATCGCTTAAGTATGGTGCATAGCTCTTAGGAGTGTCCTTATGCGCTATGTGATAGAATGAGGCTCCCGGGTCCCTATTACTTAGAAAAAGGTTGTAGTGGCTCTAACAAAATTTAAAATTGATTTCTTGATGAGCCGGCGCTGTACAACAAGACCGCAATTGCCCTCATCCGGTGCGTGCTGCACGCACTCATGATTGTGGACGATAGAAAAAGCCCCACGCCGCTCAAAGCCTTCGCAGACGATATCGATTTGCAGTTATCGAGCGATATCGCCGCAGCAATTGCGCTGCGGGAGGCGGGAGGATAGGCAGTCTCCCTCCACATGAAGTTTAACCTCGGGGTTGGCAAGTCCTTTGAGTTGATCGAGTCTGGAAGAAACCAGAAAGTGCAGAGGACGACAGGATGAGAATCTTCAGGGATATCTCTCGGCGTCGCAGCACAGGATGCGTACCCAGGTGTTTGTCTTTCCGCCATAGGAGCGACGACGGCCCCTTCGATGACTAGCGACGCTCGCGACGCTCAAGCTCACAAAGGCCATTGTCCGCGGCATGGACATGAGGAAGGCGAGAGAGATGCATACTGCATTACTGGAGGCAAATTGGACGTACAGTAGCTTCTTCGCACCGATGAAGTCGCTGCTAAAGAAAACGATAGGCGGGCTGGACGCAGACTTTATCTCAGCCACGCTGACAGCGCTCACGCTGAAGATCCCTCGTACGACGTTGCCACTGGCGATAGCACGACTGCGCATGGACTCCCCGGAGCTAGCGAAGAAGATACGTGCTCATCAACTTGTTGCGCAGATCGTTCGCAAGAGCGAGAAAGAGAGCCTCCCGCAGCAAGTCCGCGACCGAGCGATGCGTGCCCGGCTTGAACTCCCCGCTGTTCCGCATCTCAACCGCCTTGTGCCAGACCTGTCGAGGCCGTGACAGCCGCGCGACATCCGCGCGGCGCGGGAGGAAGAGTGGACGAGAGCGTATGCGGGTAGGAAGAGACAACCACCGCAAGCAGGTACAGGAAGACGCTGCTGCCATGCGGGTTGTGCTTTCTGCCGCTGTGGACGCGCACGCTCGTCGCGAGGTACTTCCTTGCAGAGCTCTTATGAGTCTATAGCACTTTTAAAGTGCCACCATTCCTGCTGTCTCGGCGCTGTGCTCCTCATCGACGATGGTCATGACCTGATCCCTCTGGACCAGATCGTAGGCTTTGATGAGATCCAGCAGGATAATCAAGAAATCTAGTTTACGTTTTGTTAGAGCCACTATAACCTATTTCTATAGGGACTCGGGAGCCTCATACTATCTTTTAAGACTCGGGAGCTTCATACTATCTTTTAAGATAGTATGTGGCTCCCGAGGCCCTATATAAATAGATTATAGTGGCTCTAACAAAACGTGAAATAGATTTCTTGATTATCCTGCTGGATCTCATCAAAGCCTACGATCTGGTTCAGAGTGATCAGGCCATGACTATCGTCGATGAGGAGCACAGCGCCGAGACAGCAGGAATGGTGGCAACACTCCTTCAAAAGTCTACAGTGATGACATCCGGAGATGCCACCAAGCTGAGGAAGAAAGTGAATGTAGGGCTGACGCAGGGCGGGCCAGGCTCACCTGCTTTGTACAACAAGAAGGCCAAGATACTCATACGGCGCGTGCTACACGCGCTTAGGATTGTGGACGACGGCAACTGCCCAGCGCCTCTCAAAGCGTTTGCCGACGACATCGCTCTGCAGTTGGTGAGCGATGTAGCCGCAGCAATAGGGCTCCGTGTAGCGGGCGGCTGGGCAGCCGATTTGCTAATGCGATTTAACATAGAAATTGGTAAGTCAATGGAGTTGAAAGAAATTATAGAAGTGCAAAGAGTGAAGCGTACACTGGGTGGTGATGACCTCCGTGGCTCACACGCCGACCAGTATCTAGGAGTAGGTTTGTCGGCCGGAGGAGCAACGCCGGGCCCAATGGCGAGCAGAGTCGACGGAGCGTCGGCGACGCTCGCGACGCTCAAGCTCACCAAATCTCTATACGAATAATGGACATGACGAAAGCGACCGGGATGCACGCTGCATTTATAGAGTCTAAGTGGACGTACGGGAGCTTATTTACGCCTTTGACTACTCTGCTAACGAAAACGATTGACGGCCTGGACGCCGCTTCATATCCGCGACGCTGAAGGCCGTTACGCTGCGGAGCAAGCGAAACGCGCTTCCAAGTTTAAGAGCGCTGCTGCGGTTAGACTCGCCAGAACTCGTGCGCAATATCAGAGCACACCAGTTTGTCGCCCAGATCGTCCGCACGAGCGAGGATGCCAGCCTACCTCAGCACGTCCACGACCGAGCAGCCGCTGCTCGGCAGGAGTTGCACACCGTCCCGTATCTGCACCGCCTAGCGCCCGACCTGTCCAGGCCGTGGCAGCCGCGCGATATCCGTGCGGCGCGGGAGAAGGAGTGGGATAGGGTGTTTGAAAGGAGGAAGAGGAAGCCGCCGCCGGCGGGGAGAGGGGCGAAGAAGTTGCTATGGGTTCTGCGCCAGATGCCGCCATGGACGCGGGCGCTCGTCGCCAGGTACTTCCTCGCGACCTTTCCCATCGTGGAAAATAAGGTGGAAGTTGAGGGAAAGATAAGATATGTCGCCGCGGTGAAGACGCCGGCGGAGACGAAGGCACTGCGCAGCTTACGGCTACTGGAGGATGGGAGCTGTGGGAGTGAGGAGGACGCGGACGAGGTGAGATACGCATTGGAGGTGCTGAGAGGGAGGGGTAGTCGGGGGATATGGGGAGGATAGAAAGTTTAGAGTGGCGGGGGAGGGAGAGAGGAGGGGACTGTTGCGAATGAGGGGACTTGAAAAAGGTTGAGGTGAACGTTGCGGAAGAGAATGTGGCGCGCGTGGCGTGCCACGAGCATGGAAGACTGCTGAACAAGTCCTTCGGGATCAAAGCTTACAGTTAATTGGCTGCGAGTGTAACGCGGTACAAACGGCTGTTTGATTTCGGCAGTGCTTTGAAAACTGTGTTCCCGTTCTGCACGTGCAACAAGGGAGGGGACGGCGAGGGTCGTCGCCACGCTGAATAAGAATGAAGACCTCATGGGATTACCTGAGGCCGTCAAGACTGTTGATGACGATGAGGAGCAAAAGCGATGCAAAAAACGTCGCACGCGCCAAGAGAGAGAAGGAGGATGGCGTGAGTAATATGAAAACGCCGGGCATCCAGATGGAAGCCGGTGGGAGTAAGACAAAAGCATGGGAGGAGAAAGGGACGGGGAAGGGGGAAGTGAGTGATATCGAAGATGTGCAGATGGATGTTGGTGTGAGTACTCCGAAACCGCCGAACAACCGCGAGAAAGTCGACGGGAGTAAGGCAAAAACAGGCGGTATGTTCGTTGATGAGAACGGGAGGCGCAAGGAGGTAATCGAGGAGGATTCGTGTCTCTACAGAGATGTGGCGAACGGCAGCGAGCTCAACGACCGCAAGTTCTGCGAGTCGTGTGAGCACCTCCTCGCGGCTATCAAGTGCACGATGGCAAGGTGCATTGAGCCAGTCTGTGTCCTGAAGATCTTTACAAGAGGACACGATTTCAAGATATACACTACCAGCAAGAGCAGGAGATCAGTGCGGGGTACCAAGTGTGGCAAGTCAGCCACGTTCGGCACTTGCCTGCAGCATTGGTTCGGCCTCGGAAGCCTCGACGACATATCTCGGCAGGCAAAGGCGCGCAAAACGACGACGACCCCGGCCATGCCAGAACAGTCCGAGGAGGACAAGCTGAAGGCATAGAAGAAAGGCCACAACGACAGGGCAATAGCCATGATAGCGGAGAGCGTAACCAAGTCCCTTGACCATACAGAAGCGCTGATAAAGCAAGAAAAGGCGCAGAGGCTGGCCTTTTTAGCAGAAATTGAGAAGATCAAAGAAAACACTACGCGCGCCTACAGCAGTCCCTCGAAGACGCTGTGCGCCGACGCGACGCCGGGGACTATTTCGACATTGCCGACGTCTCCCCCACGTACCCATTCCAAGCACCAGTAACGCACACCGCAGCGTACAACGCCGTCCCGCCGACGCCTGTTATCGCCCCGCTAGGACTAACGTGGCCGAGTATCGCCGCCTCCACGGCTCCGTTGACGAAGGCGCAGAGAGCGGACCAAGCATCAGCAGAGAAAAAGCAAACCTACCGAGAATCCTACGCGCTCAAGGTGAAGCAGAGGATGCAGGAGATGGAGATCAGGAAACGATCGAGCCCCAGGCACCGAACCGTCAAGGACGATGAAGAGGAGATCGTGGAGGTGGGCGTCAAGAACATGGCCCACGAAGAGGCGGCCAAAATTCGTGCCGACATAATCATTGACCTAACCGACGGCGTACGCGTCCTCCATGTCAGGTACCTCCAAGAGAACCACATGGAGCTGTTCACGCCGCGCCACCAGGAGCAGGCCCTCAAGGAACAGCTTATAGCGCTAGGCTACCTAGTGATGAGCGGATACTCGCCCTTGTCCATGCAGGTCAGGCGCGAGCTTGATTAGGAGAAGCGCGCCAGGCGCAACGCCTACTGCGCATCGCGGGCGATCGAGCGCGCCCTCAAGGGTAGCCTAGGGCGAAGCGTCAGAGCCTACTACGAGAAGCGCCTGGCGGAAGTAGAGGGGAAGTTCCCTGCCGTCCTTACTGACAAAGAGCAGGCGGAATTCAACCTGGAGTTCGGCATCCGCGTCATCCAACCAACCGATAAGCATACCAGCAAACCAGCGGCCAAGATCCCGACCACCTCGGCGAGGGACTCCAGCGTCCCCGGCGCTAAACGATCGCCCGCCGAGCCATCGTGAGGGGCAACTTGCCCCTCAGCCTTGAAGGCAAGCAAAAGGAGGGCAGAACAAATGAAGGCTTGAATAAGAGAGGGTGAAAGGGCGAGGATTAAAGCGGAGAAGAGAGTGGCGCTGAAGTTGGTATCATGGAATGTGAACAGCTTCGCGCCGAGGGCGGCGGATTTTGACGCCCTCTTCGCACACGAAGAGATAGATGTACTCTTCGCGTGCGAAACGAAGCAGCAGCGCTGGGAGAGAGGCTCCGTCAAGCCGCTAGACTTTAACGGCAACGTCATCTCCATGAAAGCGCACGCAACTTCGAGTGGAAGGCGTGAGGGCTTCAGTATGGGCATCGCGTTTCTATGCAAGAGACGCGGCCTCCTACGAAAAAAGGAGCGTACCAAGGCAGCAGAAACAAATGGCAGATCCTGGCGGTTCGTCACGCCGACGTCCGGATAATCGGCGTTTACGCCACACCATCAGCATCAGCGATCGACTGGACTGAGCTGATCGGTGAACTGAAGCGGCTGCGAGGCAAAGGAGGCAAGATGGTGATATGCGGCGACTTAAATGCCAGCCACCCGGCGTGGAGCCCTATCGGCAAGACGACGGGCGGAAATTCCCTACAAGCGCTGCTAATACCTCTCCAGCGCAGAGAGCCACGCCAGCCCGGCTCAGTGACGCCAGGTAAGAGATTGCTGAGAAGCAGAGGCAAACAGCAGCGCCCAGGGCTCTTTGTGCTCAGAGCCCCGAGAGGAATAACGCACCCGTTCTCTGCAGCAGACGGTACGATGTCAGGCTCTACAGTAGACCTGATGCTGAACTCGGGCTGGAAAGGCAAGCTTCCTCCCACCCGAACATCATCACATCGGCCGCTGATTCCTCGGCTCCTTCCCCATCATTGAAAGGTGAGAGGATGTATGGGGAAAGAAGAAGTATGCGGCCGCAGTGAAGACGCCGGCGGAGACGCGCGCGCTGCGCATATTGCGCATTCTGCACGGCACAGGACGCGACGTCGAGGAGGGGAAGGAGGATTTGGAGGAGGCCACTGAGGCGCTGGAGATTCTGCGCTCTCGGGGCAGCAGAGGCAGGTGGTGGGCCTGACCATTCGCCGAATGAAGCGGCGGAGGGAGAGGGTGTGGTAAGAGGATTGAGATAAT
>JAULCF010658360.1:0-10589 GCA_032361265.1 Devaleraea mollis | reverse complement strand
TCCGAAAACAAAAACAAAAAGTTTGTTGTGTAAGCCAAAGCAAGTACAAAAATATCATACACGTTGCAAACGCTGCAAGTTTTGTTTTTGTTTTTGTACCGCATGGGTGGAGATGCTCTAGTGAGCTTTGGACGAAAGTCATGCTTGCTCCTGAATCTATTATGGGTTTCTGAATGGTTGAGCCGTTGGCAGTTGCAATAGCATAGCAGTCTTTAACGTGAGCACCCCCGTTTACTGTTAGTACGCTAAGAGATATAACTAGTTCCTGTGGGGATGCCTCTTTTTCATCTATGTTATCGTGTTGCATAATTTCGGCTAAGAGTAGCTTTTCTGTCGTCTTGGTTGTTTTGCTTGTTTGCTTTGATTTTGAGTAAAGATTTTTGTGCTGCTACCTGTGCCTTGAGTTGTGTTACTTCCTCCGTGATGGAGCTTGAATATTGACCTTTTTTGTCAGCAGCCAGTTTCTTTTTCGCCAGATACCTTTAGCATCGGGCTTGCGAGCGTTTTTGGGGTTCGAATGGCAATCTTCCCATTTATGCGACGTAATGATCATATGTCGTATTCATCATGGATTCCTTGAAGTTGACTGATTTTTGCAGTGGTTGTCCCTACCGATTGCTGCATTTTCGAAAGCAATGTAGTTTGATCCTAGTATGTCGATTAGTTGATCGCCAAGTAGAAGAACTTCGCCATCATTGGCTTGATCGTGCGACCTCCACTTCTCGACGCGCAGAAAAGAAATTCTAGTTTTCTGCTCGTCCGAGGAGTTGCCGAGAAGCTTTGTCATTTGTGCTGGGGCTTTCGATTCGTAATGTGCTCGTTCGGGATCATTCCTGATGAGCTGAGTTTGAATAGTTTGCACCTGGCGAACATATTCCTTGACGTCACTTGTGTCTATTTTAGAAACTTGTTCTAATATTGCACCTCTATGTTCGTTGAAGTTTGACCTTATGCTGTCTATAGCCGATTTTTTTTCGTATGCTGTTATCTTGACTACATAAACCTTGACGTTGTCGCTGATGGAGTGTGAAATCAGTAGATTGATAGATTGATATTCTTAGAGTTGTTAAGGTCTAGTTTGTTGTTTTGCCTAGCTTCAGATTCCAGAGCTGATGGGCAATTCTGTTTGCCACATACATCCTTTATGGCCATTTGCCTTGCGCTGAAGTTTGTCAGGCGGTCGTCGAGAGTTGGTACGCCCTTGTAGTTGGAGAACCAGATGAGGTTCTTTTCTTGGCTTGTTCCGTAGCATCTACGTGTGCTTGGATTTCTGCGCTGGTTGCCGCCATGGTACGAGTGTTGACGGGGTCTACTGGAGAAGTAGACATAATGTTTTGACTTTTTAGTTGATTGTTAGCTTGATATAGCGCTCTGTGAGTGCCGTGCTCAGAACATGTGAGAGTGAATGACTCGATGGCTTTACTCTTATTAGAGGTCAGGATATTATTTATTATATACTGTCTCAGATATTAAAACCAGGGATTCTGTTGGTATATAATTCTACCTCGAACATTACCCACAGTACTGAAACTATGATTATGGTGTCCAAGAGAAAGTATAACAGTATTGTTGCAGTTTAGGGGGTGAGTTCGGATTGTACTGTTCAGACCAAATCTGTTCAGTACCTGCCAATACTGTTCAAACTGTACTGTTCAAACACGTCTAGACAGTACCCACTCTTTTTTTGTATAGGGCTAAGTTCTCACAAGATAGTGTAACCTCACCGCAGATTGAAATGTGACATGATTTAAAGTTTTAAAAAGGTATGATAATTTAAAAAAATCATTTTAAAAGACTTAAGAGTCAACTCGAACTTTTAAAATCGAGTTTCATGGGCCTATATATGGCAGAACTTCTGCCAATTTGAATTTGGAAAAACCAACTTGAAGCAACTCAACCTAGCATCATCAAGATCAGCGAGCAAATATTCCTTAACAGCAAAAGGGTGCTGCTGGACACCAGGCAGAGTGGGAACGTGTTAAGGGAGAGAGATAGTGGCACCAGGTCACGGCGAGGGAGTTGGTGCTCCCAGGAGGAAGATGCGTCAGTGTTGACGTCAGTACCCATCTCCTCCTGAGGCCCAAGGTGAGTACGTAATGTTCCCACCCGAATTTATTGTTTGGCGGTCGATAGCGGCGCCCATAGCACTGTCTATGAGTAAGTTATGAGACCGCCTAAAGCTCGGTCGTTTTTGCAATCACGGCGAATGATGAAAGGCACGTGAGCTGATGTGGACAGTTTTCATTGATGGCATCACTGTAAGAAAAACGCTTGGGATTTTTAACACGTTACCTGTACATCAATACTCTACCACAATCAAACTGCAAATACCAAGTTCGGTTAGAATTGAAATTAGCAATGGCCAGCCGTCAACCCCAGGAAATATTAATGAAACCTAGTGAGCCCTAAATGTTTGAAGCCGTTGATCCTCTTCAAAGCTTATCCAGCCGTCAGTTCTTTTTCATTGATCCTTACCATGAAATCTAAGCCATTCGTTCCGTGTGAGAGGGTAAATTGCATCGAGACAACTCTCATTCGACATTTTATCAAACCATCAACTGACAGTTACTCAATTAAAAGTCTAAATCGAGATTCATTTCATAATGTAATCGCATGCGAGCCAACCAATTTTGTTTCGAATAAAATTAAAAAAAACACTAGAACGTTTTGGCAGTTTGGAATACTTCCTTGAATTTTCGTAATTTCTGATGTCGTAAGAGTAAAGCCACGTGGCGCCAAGTGGCCACTCAAACGGTTCCAAATTCAATTCCATTTTATTCTCTGCATTGATGTCATAACATTATTGGCCGAAAGTTCAGTTCCCAATAGACATTCGAATAGATTACTCGGCCCAGCCACTCGTCAGTTCCAATTCGTCGATTCATAGCAAGCTCCGACAAGGCAGTTAGCACACTTTTACTCTGTGATGAGGGTAACGCTTTAGCCGACCTCACAAAGGTAGGCACAATACATATTATATAGAAAGATTGATAATGTGTGAAGTTGTTGTTTACTTAAGAGGCATCGTGTCGACAAGCGTTCCACGGGCATCGAAAACTCCCACTGCCGTCATAATCATTTTGTGCTCCGGTAGTTTCGCCCTTCCTCTGAGCGCCACCGACCTCATACGTTTCCACGCGGAGCAAGACGCTATTTTCGTGCAGTCGAGTTCTGGCGAAGACGACGGTCTTGCCTACTGCAAAGCGCCCTGGGAAATACGTCTGCTCCGGGGGGTATTTCTTGTCCGATAACGAGGCGAAGAAGGCTCTCACGACGTCATCGGGACACCATCTCATATCGAGGGCGGTTATTAAGGCTGGGCGGGTGTTAGGACTTGTCTGTCCACAAGAAAGGCGGTCGTATAAAAACAAGTTCTGGTTTGCCGGCGGTTATTTACTATATTTTAGAGCGGTTGCATTCCTTCTGCTGGGAGTATCGCGCGTCGAGTTTGCCAAAACGTTCGTCCCGCTTGCGAAGATGAACCACATCCCCCCTACCTGCGCGCCGATGAACTCGAGCCGCTCCCACCCCCCGCAGAGACTTTCTTTCGGCGACGTCGGTTCGATTCCCCTCACCGTACCGCTCCATCCCTCATACTCCCAGGCTTTACTCAATCAGCCCAACATTTTACCTTCTGTTGCGCAGCCAAGTCCGTTTCAGCCACACGCACCTCCGGACATCCAACCCACCCATCCCCCTCTTCATCCACCTCATCTCCATGTAAGTGGCCTACGCCCGCCTCACCAGCCGTCACTTGCGCCCCGCTTCGACTTCTTGGCGACTGCATCGGATTTTCTACTACCTCCATTTCCCGCGAAAGCGCCACTCCTGGGCACCCTATCCTCCGTAACTTTCCAAGAAGTAAGCCAAGACTCACTGCCTGGCATGACAGCAAGCGCGCGGGTGGTCAACGGCGGGAGGGCGCCGAGAGCGCCTCGGCAGAAACGCTGCGTCGAGCCCAGATTCGACCGTACGCGGAGTGCTGTCGCCACTGCCTTGCAAGGGAAGCGTGCGTCGGAGAGCGCGAAGAGTTTTCTTGACAATCACAACAGTCAGAATCCTGAAAACGCTCGCAGCAACGCCGTCTCTAGCGCTCGAGGGAGAGCGTTGTTGCGTTCCATTCGAGCAGCGGGTGACGGTGTTGGAAATTTTATAACTTTGGATGAAGAGAACGACCTGAAGAGCTTTTTCAGTGCGTACAGAATACTATTAGCTAGTAGCGAGCGAGAAGTCTCCGAGAGACTTTCTGTCGAGCTGCGGAAGGAGCTGGGAGGTCAACGCAGCGGAAGTGCTGCCGCTGCATTTCCAAGAACCGTCAGCCTGGTCCCCTCCGTCAATGAGGACAATAATGAGATTGCGTCAGCTTCTCAACTCCCCCGCACCGCCGCTTGAGGATTCATAGGATGGCAGGATTGATGTTGGGGATACAGAGAGAAGGGGCGAGTCTAGCATCATCGGGCAGAATGGCGAGCAACAGAGTGCTGCCGGAATCATTGACGTTACTGAGCACGCGATCACCCCTCTATCTTCCTTCACATCAAGAAAGAGAAGCTCGACAGACTCTAACAGCCGTGTTAAGAAGAGCAGGACGCAGTATCGTCGAAAGAGAACCTACACAATGAGTGATTTTTTGTGTTTATGTCTTGTTCGGTAACTCTGCCCTGTCAAGCACACTTTCCAGATCTGATCGAGAGTCGTTGCGAGATAAGGGTATCCCTTTGAGTTGCATCGGGCTCAGTAAGAAAGATCAAGCCCAGTTATTCAACGAATGAGAAAGAGAGGGTCACCTCCTAGTGTCTAAGAAAACTTACTTCGATTGCATTAGCGTTGGAAAAGCTTGGCTTGAAAAGACTTAAGTACCGCTGGCGGAGTTTCAGTGGGTAGGGCGATTTAATCACAAGTTTTGGCGTTGCTGGTGTCGGACGACCAGAGGTTGCTGAAATTGCGTCTAACGCCGTTGAAATGCGCTACTCTCACGTTGGAAGCTTCTGCCAATACTTGGATGCATGATCATGCAACTCGAGTTACTGACGCTTCTAGACGTGCCTTTCTAAATTACTTTATTTTTTGTGAGTATTTACGACTTTGTCCCTCTTTTTAAACTAAATTTGGGAACTTCTTGGAAGCCCCCGTACCTCTTGTAATTACAGATCGTTATTGAAAAACGCTGTGCATCTCTACTGATGTAGTACGACGCAATGACAAGGAGCCGACGTAGTACGACGCAATGACAAGGAGCCTACAAATTGTCAGTGACAATGAACTGCCGCAGGCGCGCGCCTAGCTCCAGAGAAGTTCTCGATCGTCAATGACAAGGAGCTGACAAATCGTCAGTGAAAATTAACTGTCACAGGCTCTAGAGAACTTCTCGATCGCCTGTATATAAATGAGAACCCATCAGCCACCGCTATAGCTCATTCGTCACGAACGCAACTTCAATTCAAGTTACAAGCCCTCCTTCATTTGAAGATGCATCTTAAACCGGCCGCTACCACTTGCTGCGCTCCCAAGTCCACTAGGTGGTGTACAAGCGTCGCCACAGAGTCCGAAGCTCGCGACGCGATGCGCTGGAGTCCCCCTATAGACGCCCTTCTCTTCCTCCCCGGCCATCAAATTCCCCACGTCGGCTCTGGTATCGGTATCAAGCCCGCCATGGATTACAAGTCTGGACGGCATGCCGCTTCTGTCTGCAAGGTATCGCACTCTACTTGTAAGATTTGTGATGCGACTTATGATCTTGGGTGGCACGAGCGCAACGTCGTGACAACATTCGATGTGGATGGGATTTTGGATGGCACTGTCGACGTTTTATCGGTGACGACACACAAGAAGTTTCATACTGAAACTTTCCGAGCTGTCTACGAGGCTATGGCGCTCTACCAGCTCTCAGCTGAAGGTGCAGCCGAAACCTATAATAACAAGTGTGCTCAGACCCGGCTGCAGAGCATATTTCGTGAAACGTCCCGCTTAACTTGTCTCGATCTGCAGAAGGACATCCTTCCCGGAAGCGCCAACTCTGCGGGTCTTGAAGGTGTGGCTGCGCAAATAACTCCCGACGATGCTCAAAAAAAAATCTGGGCCGCCGTTGTACGGGCTGCGCGCCATGGCGAGAGCACATTTAGATTTGCTAGTGCGCGGAAAGACGAGCGTCTCGGAAAGTACCGCGGTCTCGTTTATTTTCTCGCCGCACAATTTGGGTTGCACGGAATGCTCGGAGTGAATGGATCACCTATGCAGTGACTGCTGCTTTAAAGCATCGAACGGCGATGGATTACTTACGAATTGTGTTGTTGACGGTGTGACTGACACGTGCCCCGTGTGCTCCAGTGGAACTTGCGGTGAGGAGTTAGCGAACATGCAAACCGATCGCTTCTGCCCACTGGTCTGGCAGCCCACGACCATATGCATCAAGTTTGTGGAGTAATGGAAAGTCCTGCGGGAGGTGGACCGTGTGGTAAGCCTACGAGAACCAGACTACTCCACTATACGCCGACGGGCGCGCCATCAGTCCCTTCCGCATCTGATGATGTGAATGATAGGGAACGACGGCCCGAAATAGAGGCGTGTCACCCGTGAAGAGCACGAAAATTGGAGCGCGTATGTCGTGATGACAAAATCTTGTCCGAGGCGTACACGTCTACAGTTCGGCTACGGAAAGCAAAAAATGCGCTACGCTAAGAACTACACAAGATTAGCAGACCATGGCGCGTCGGATCACTGCGTGTCCGGGTGTGGTTCATCGGCTAATGGGTACAAGTGAGCATGGGTTTTGGCCTCAGAGTGCAGGGGCAGTGAGAACCAGCTCGTCGGGCAGTACCGCGTCAACTTTAAGCGTCATTATTCATACGTGTATGTCTTTTGTATGCTTCCTTGTGGACTGACTGTACACTCGAAGTTTTTTCCTCGCGCAGAGAGCCCGCAGGAGTTTATTGACTTTATGATTGAAAGCCATCCTGCGATCGGAGATATGCCATCTATCGCCTGGTTTGACGCCGGGTGTCGCGTGGCTCCAACTATTTACTTTCCTACACGTAAGAACAGTCAGCACTGCGAGAGGTTTTCGAAAACTGCTATTTTTGGTTCCTCCTATCCACCAGAAGTCGCACACCCCGAACGACAAGTTCTGCGATGAGTTTTGCAATGCAGATCGTTTCGAGTAAACTTTCGTCCGGAACGCGCTCGGAGAAAGTGAATAAAAGATGAACGGCACACGGTGGCGGAGGAGCTGTTCTCATGGCTCGGTCATTTCGGAAGCTCTGTGCGGAGCATGCGTAAGTCCTTCGCAGAGGTTTTTTACAAGGTGGTTTTGGATGAGGAGAACGCGGGTATCGAGGGAGCGAGGGTTCTGACCGGGGAGAGGGTCCACGATGCCGACGGTCGTTGTGTGAAGCGGAAGGCTTCTTCGAAGTTTTCATTGAAGCGCGGTCGTTTCACCAAAAGGCACTAGTTATTCTTGTTTTGTTTTTTTTCCTTGTTGCGATATTGTTCGTTCCTTTTTTACACTAAAACTACTTTTTATAAATCGTGTTCTTTGCCGGGCTAGATCTAGACTGCTATAACTTGATTGATTGGTCTTGATTGCTAGATCTAGATTAGATCTAGATCGCTACATCACTTTATCTAGATCTCTAGAACACTAAATCTAATTGCTTGATCTAGATTGCAGATTGCCATATCTACATTGCTATATCTTGGTCGCGATCCGCAATTCGCGCCAACGTAATATGTAGATCGCGATCTATATCTCGAGGTAAGAGATCGCGATCGCTAGTTCGAGATCGCTACATTTAGATCGCTACAGTTAGATCGATACTATGTGTAGATCGCTAAATATAGAACGCTAGATGTAGATCGCTCGATTCATATTGCTTGATCTAGATCTATAGATGTAGATCGATAGGTCTAGCCTAGATCTTACTTCGCTAGGTGTAGATCGCTACATATAGATCGCTACATGTAGATCACGAGATGTAGATCGCGAGATGTGGATCGCGAAAAGCAAAACGCTAGTTGTGTGTCGCTCGATCTAGATCTCTATATATGTCGAACGCTATATGTAGATCGCTAGATGTAGATTGCGGGATGTAGAACGCTAGATGAATATTACATGATCCACATCGCTAGATGTATATCACGAGGCTAGATCAGGAACGCGATGTATATCTCAGGAGCATGTTCTAGATATAGCAGATGAAGTTGCCGTGATCGAATTCTTTCTCGATTTACTGTTTAGGTAGTTTTATTGAAACGGTCGCTTTCTTATAATATCCTTTTCTGTGCGACCGAAATATCAAACGACTTACAACAACTTGGATCTATTTAGATGGACGTGATAGCGATTACGTTAAGAAGTGAAAAGGCGCTCGCGTTCTTTACCTCAAATTAAGTTCCTGCTTGAGTAACTCCATGCTTGCTATCGCAACTACATGTCTCGTTTAATATCGCGGTCGGTGTCACAAGCGCCTCACTCCTACTTTTCTCTTCACTACCCAGATGGAAATGGCTCAACAGCCATAGCTCCCAGACAAGTGGGTGAAGCGGTCGAGAAAGAGCACAATTCCGGCACCGATGACGAGGTTGAGCTGCCAGCATCTCTCCGCGAACAAAACGAGCAATTAGATACCAATCCAATAGTGACCGAGCCGTCAAAAAACACGAGAGCCGTCGCTTTGCCGTCTTTAGAAAGGGGAGTCTCGGTCGGTGCCCCTGACACGCTGGGGGAAAGAAAATAAACTTGGCGCTCTTCGCAATGAGACGCAGCCAACATCGTCAGTCTCCGGTACAACGACTTAGCAGCTTCGCACATTCTGTGCTTCACCGGATAGCACCCACTCTTCTCCTGCCCCTGTACGGGGACAAATATGACGGGGACGGATGAAACACAACAGTAAGGTTTCAAACACATGATCGTGTGCGGAGCTTGCGCGACCTAGTCAGGCCTTCTAGGCTGAGCCTGCCCAGAAAGTTCCAAGCAAAACATTCTTCGACAACCAACACCAAAAAAACTACTAAAGAAAAACACGATACCCAAATTAATACTCCAGATTCCTTACTAGGCAAATGCGCAATGAAATTCGGCTGTCGAGCTTACGGGTGCGGAAGGTAGGGGTTCTACAGCATGCTGTAGGCAGGCGATGTATAGCAGTGCTCAGGAGGGGCTAAAACAGAGATGGCGGCAGCGTGAGAGGTAGGAGAGGGAGGGCTACGAGGACGCTGGCGCACGATGGGGGTAGACTGGAGATGAGGTGCTGTGCGCCGTCATCTGGCGGTTGGGTTGAGGGCAAGCGGTTCTGGCGGGGTGGCGGAAGGAAAGTTATTTAGCACCCAGAAACCACCTCCCTGACGCCGTTTATGAGTTAACAACACATACCACCTCATTTGATAGTATATTTGAAAGAATCCTATGTCACGCTCTATACTTCAGAAGTCACGTCCCCATCCAGTCCACTCAACTTTACTGTACTGTTGAGACAATACTCTGAAGTACAGTACTGTACTGATTCTAACCCAGTACAGTGTCTACGGTGGACGTATTGTCCATGGGAATGCCATTACACTCAGTACAGTCAGTACAGGTGGTTCTTACGTTAGCAATTTAGCAAAGATACGTATCTTGATCAAATTCATGTGTTTCGTCATTTCTGACACATGGTTATCTACTAGATAATATCTAGTTTACTTCGTAGTCGTTTACATACTGCCTGTCACTTGAGCACATCACATCATATCTTCTTGTTTCCGAGCTCTATTCAGAATTCTATTCTCATATTTAGATTCTTGTCATTACACTTCTTTCTCGCAAATCATACTGTACACTAGCTACATTTTCATAATAATCTTTTTTTTAGATGGTTAAGACCAGTCTTCAACTATTTTTAGCGCCAGTCTTAACGGTTCTGAGATGTACTAGGTGGCACTGACATCAGTATGTTTAATGAAAAGCCAACAAGCGGGATGTAGCGCACTTTCACGTCCTTGGACAGTCGACATAACAGCAGTGGGCCCCCTCTGATGTGTGACCCGGACTAACTTGTGCGGCGTCTGGCTTATGGGTGGTACATCGGCTCCTTTCCGAGGAAAGACCTGCTGAAGAAGAAGGTACGACTCGTCCCTTTATGGATGCCTTTTGTGCGGAGCTTACTGCTTTGTCTGCTCAATCGCAGATAAGCGCCCATATGCGAAGCAAAGCCGTGATTATCCTCTACCTCTTCAACGACCGGACTGGCCTGCCACTCAAGACGAACACTACCATGTAACGGAGATCAACCAGGCGCAGGTCGGGATCCGCACTAACATCCGCGACCGCGCGCGACCGCTACTAAAAATTATGGATAGAAACACTCAATGTCTGTAGCCTGAGGCTATCTTTGCACTATCTAGTCCCCAAACTGTCTAAATCGCTCCCCTCTCATGCCATGTCCCACTCTTCTGACCCCGTCTCCCTCTCTGACCCTGTTCTCCCCTCTCCGACCTCGTCCCCATTTTCGACCCCGCACCTCTCTCATGAGAGCATGCATGCCGTCCTCCCTCCTCCAGGCCCTGTCCCCCTGTCCCCATCTTCCACTCTCGCCCTCCCTTCGCCGAGCGCC
>JAULCF010658249.1:0-10590 GCA_032361265.1 Devaleraea mollis | reverse complement strand
CGAATTTCTTCAGCGTCTTCGTCGACTTTCCGTGATTCCTTTCCCTCCGCGGACGTTGACGAGTCGTTCGCGGAAGGATTTTCATCAATGAGACAATTCCGGTTGCTTTCGGCGGCTGGAGAACTACCAGCTGAAGGTGGAATGCGATCCTCTTCAACAGAAGGCGCACCCTTTATCACTGGCAACGACCGCCGTAGTACGCTACCCAATTGTTATGACAGAAAACAATTGATAACACTACAGGAAAAACTTACACGAGCAACTTCTTTCTGTTCATGAAATGTTTCCCATGGAAACATTTCCTATTCCATGGTCACCACTGTCACGGTGACAGAACGTGAACAGGAACTCCATCATGGAACTGTAAGGCCTCCACTTGGGCTGAAGTCTATCACGAAGCTGTGAGGCCCGAGTTCGGCGCACTATCCCAGACAGGCTCAGCCTGGAGACATGCTGTCTCAGAGACGGTATGCACACGAAAAGGAAACTTTTCTCAGGGAAATATTTCCTGAACAGACTAAGTTAGAAGTTGTTGGCGAAGTATGATCACAGAATACAAACTTATTTTTCAAGATAAGCGATCATACTTAGTGAGAAAAATTTCTGAGCAATACCGTAACGGGACGCTAGCAATATGAGACTTGCCTTCTGTCATAAGCTCCCGAAAAAAAGTACATCACGCACTGTTCCGCACTTCAGAAGCTAAGTTAGCTCATCCTTCCAACCATACAAGTTAAAGTCCGTCACAGACTACGGTAGTATAATACACATATCTGGATCTGACAGCCGTCGACTGACATTACGATGAGGGACAATATAGGGCTGAATAAAAGACGAGACCGCCGCACAGCGAGGAGAGGTGCTGTATCAGGAATCCACCGTAGGACAGAAGTAATTCCACGTAGGACTGGTTGTCCAATCCAAAAGAAAATGCGGGGTACATATGGTACCGCAGTAGCCACCCATGTGAACTACTTCAGCAATACTGCGAGAACCAGTGATGTTGACAGCGTGAGCCAACCGATTTCGTTCGAGCACATGGAAGGGATATCCAAGGCGACGGCACGCGTATGTACTGTGGATAATACGACAAATGACCACAATCGCGATGACAAGCATGAAAATGCAGACGAAGGAGAGGTGCTGAAAATGAGCCAGGACGCTGATAACGTGGTGGATCTCGAGAGGGAATCAATGATTATAGGCCGAACATCCTACAAGGAACAGATAAGAGAAGGTAGGACTTCGAACGAGTCCGCGTCCAACGAGAGCGACCTCGTTGACTCAACCGAATCTGCCAGAACGAAACAAACCGTTTTTCTGAAGCTTGAGCAAAATATGCAGAGGGATGTCAGGTCTGTAGTAGACAGCAAAGTTGATGACGATATATTTGCAAAAGTCCCGACAGTAAAGGGCACAGCTTACATTCCCGTCACTGGAAGGGACATCAAGCGTGTATCATACTGCGGGTCAGGGCAGTGGATGAACGACGAGGTGATGAACGCCGTCCGACATCTCATCAACAGGAGAAACAAGAGGTTAGATTTGAAAGTGCATGTCGTTAACTCGTTCCTTTTCAGGAGACTAAGCGAAAAACTGCTTAGTATCGCGTCCGCCGGGAGGATGGGGCGTACAACATGCGTCATGAGGCAGACAGACGCGTTGATGCGGTGTATGATGTGGCCAATCCCACTGTCGGGTATTCTGGTTGCAAGTTTGAGGGACTTGTCGATTGCGTCCATCTTGTTGCGAATAATTGTAGAAACGAACGTCGGAGATCCTAGCAGAACGGCGAATATTTTGACGTCATCGGAAGGCAGTCGCAAATTCAGATTGTAGAATTTCGTGAGCGGCGCGAGGAGGAGGGTGCCTTGCGTCGGCCATAAAGCTCTAGTTTTCTTGTGCTGAAGAATTAAGCTGACCGCCGAATCGTACTCGGCGATAATGCCGAGAGCGAGTTTGTCCTACTCGATCTTTCCGACGAGGAACCCATCGTCCGCTTATCAGCGGTGAAAGATAATGCCACATTCCGCTTCGATGCGCTATGAGATGGCTCACCTCCCAGCTCATCTCAGATGAGATGGATGGCGAGGGAAAACATGAGGGCATTACCAGAATCGTCTTGCTTAGTTCCCTCTTGGCTGCTCATGTTATACTATAAAAATTAATCCCCGACTCGCAGGTACGGCTTCCCTTTCGCCTAAAGAGCGTTTGCGAAGGGAATGAGGGAAGGGGAGTGTTCAGCCGTCTTAATGAGCATCTCCGCCCGAATCTTCTTGTTTAATGAGTTGCAAGAATCAATAGAGACGCCAATGTACGTCAAGTCGTGTCCGAGCTTGATGAAGTCGTCTCTGGCATCGTGGAATATGGATTCTAGACCTGAATCGACTCCGAGGCCCACACTGGGGCGGCTCTAAATGCGCCTTGGCTTCAGCGATATTTGCCGACATGAGGGAGTTTGTGATGAGGCGCCTCATGACGACTCCGATTGCTATCGGACTGTTATTCAACCCATTTTTGTCGAGGGCGATGGGTTTGGCAGGTGGCTGACGTCCGGCGAAAAATCTCCTCGCAAGCCGACGACTTCCAAGCGGATTCGCAAGAGGTTGTGTTATTCAGCCGTTCCGTTGGCCCAGAGCTCGGAGATCTTGATATGTAACTTGGTGAGGTACCGCTTGGGGAAATGGGCGTGTTGGAAGGTTTTAGCGGCGGACAGCCTGGCCCTGCACGATGTAAAGGGTCATGTTACACCGAAGTCGGAGATGACCGGCGCGGAAGGAGTGGATGGTGCGATCGGACCGGGTCGTGGTGGGGGAGGGTGTGACTGTTTCATGGGCGTGGGTGTGGTTGGATGGGGAGGTGTGAAAACTATCGAGTGGGTTCAGGTAGCTAGGTTTCCGAGTCGTGTGTCTCCTCCTGACTCCAATCTCTATCGGCGTCGTGTTCCACCTTGCACACGAAGTCTGCGACGACCATGGTGAGGTCCTCCTGTTTCCTGACCAGGACCGCGTTCCGGTCACAAACGAAGTCCAGTTCGCCGCCCTTGACGCAAACTACGGGGTTAGGCGATCTCCGCATCTAGCCTGTCAAATTAGGCGGCGAAATCGTCGTGAGCGGCCCGCATCTCACCAACCCTGTCCCTCTTAGTCTTCTCCAAGCTGCTGACATCTTCCTCACTAAAATTGGACATACTATGTCGCTTGTAGCGCCGGCGGCACATATTCCGGCTTCCAGAGCATGCTGGATCCTCTCTCTCCCGACTGTGTTCGTTATTTTCCGCCTGTAGGGAGGCAGTGGTGATGGCGAGCGCATCGCGCGCGTCCGTGACCGTCAGCGTAGGGATGAGCACGCCAGCATGGACTCCAGATGCCCTTGCCACCTCTGCGTTCGCCGCCGCCATCTTCACGTTTTCTAGCGCCTCCCGAGCCTGAATCGCAGCCGCAATGGCCCTGCCCTGGGTCCTTGTCATTCGCCTGCGACTTCGTTTCGAGGAGGTGTTGCCATTGGCCAGGTTCGCCCCTAGTGCTGCGACGTTGTTCTCTTCGTCCTCCCGTCCCATTGATTCCTCGCCCGTCCCCGCTTCGGGCTTGGTCTCCGTGCTAGTCTCGTCTCGGGGGCGGGTGTGCGTCACAGGAAATTCAGCCAACGAGCGCGCGTGGGTGTGGTTCCTCTGCTCTTATTGAGCTTATTGGTGTGTGTGCGCGATGGCGCAGTGGTTGAAGTCGGCAGAAGCGTCGTCTTCGGGCGTTCTGCCCGCGTTTTGTCGGAGTTCGGGCTGCTGGTGGATGTGTGAGCGTGGTGATCGTCGGCGGTGCCGGAGGGGCATTGGCTGTGGCGCCGTTTTATGATTTTTTCTCGCCGGCATCAAACGTTTTGTTTTTGGCCGCCGCGTGCTTCATAGACTCGGCCACGCTGTAGAGCTCTGAGCCGTCGGCCTCGAGGAAGATTGTCGACGGGGTATGTACGCGCACGTTAATCGTGACCCTGAGGTCCTCTACGCGCGACCTGACTTTGATGAGACGGTCCCGGTTCCAGGCGTCGTCCGATGCCCTCTTTTCGGGAGCTGGAATAATGGTGATGTCCAGCACCGCATCCGCTTTCTCGTTAGCCGCCGCAACAAGCTTCGCTATAACGTGAGAACGCAGCTCAGATGTGTTAGAGGTAGCGAGTGCGGTAGAGAAATTGACGCATTCCACAGTCCGCCTTTCAACTTTCTCCGGCACGTGAGGATGGTCCGCGAAGTCTATGTAGACAGCACCGCACTCGTATTGCTTCGCACCATCCGCCTTTTCGATATCACTGGGCCTACTGACGCCACGGCCTCTGGCAGCGCCACGCTCTCCCTTCTGCACTCCCTCTTCGACTTCAGTATCCGTCGCTGAGGGCGATTCCTTCAACCTCTGCGCCGCCATCTACGCTCTGATACCGGACTGAATGGCATCAGACTCATTGACTTGTTTGAGCAGGAGTTCAGCGAGGTAATTGGCGACGTAAGGGGTCATATGTCGCTTGTATATTTTCCCACGGCCTGGATGGGTTGCCCGTTCTGAAATGGGGACATCCTCGCCGCAAAACGCAACAAGCGTGATGACTTGCGCGATAGCGGCCGAGAACGCGGCCCTCTCCGGTAGCTGCATGTTTCAGAATAGATTAATAAACGCGTCCCCTTTCGTTCTTGTGCGCAGTACGCGCTCCCTAGTCTTCTTGACCACAGACACATCAAACGGAATCTTCTGCGCCGCCCGAAGGAAGGGGACGAGCGTCTCGCGGAAGAAGCGCCACCTGGTCGCGTTCGGGGGGCGCTTTAGGCAAGGGCAATTAGTTCATGATGTCCCGCGCAGAAGGAGAAGTCGGCAAGGACACCTTTGAACGCCAAGAGAAGCTGCTGCATCCGCGTCCAGTCGGCGAGGTACCCTTCGAAAAAAACGGCGCAGGGCATGAAGTCCGTGATGGCGACGAATTTTGGGAGGACGACGCGATGTTTCACGGCGCTTCTCGAGAGCAGGACCTGGAACAGCGCGTGGTTCCTAGGGAAGCTGTTGGTCGGCAAAGAGAGCAGGAAGGACACTAACGCCGGCGGCGCGACGAAGATGTTTCCCCTACGCGTTTTACGCACGCGGTTCTGCGTGCCGCCGAAGAGGTCGATGAGCTTCCCGGCCTGGCCGCGCGCGGAGCGAAGCTCGGCGGAGTCCGTCTCCAGGGCGGGATTGTTGTATAGCGCGCGAGAATTGACGAGAAAGAGTGTTACGCCGTGTGTAGAGTGGTCGGGTGTGGGTGCGGGTAGGGAGAGAAGAACGAGGTCATCACTGATCATGTCGAACGGTAGGACGGGGAAGGTCTAAGAAGGATGCAGAAGGACGGTATAGGGCGGCATAGGACAGGGGAGGACAGCAGAGGACGGCGGAGGACGTCGGAGGACTGATCTGGAAGGGAGCGGACTCCGCCTTCCGCCGCGGAGTAAGCTGGGAGTTTCCTGTTCAATCTGAAACATAGTAGGGTTGCAGTGAGTGAAGATTACTCACTACCACCTCGGACTTTTTTAGTTTCTTGAAAATGTTAAAGTAAAAACTATATCATATTTTGTACCATACTATGAAGGCATCGAATAATGTTTACTCGATACCACCATACTCTGTTTCGGAATGAACCATAGCCTGAAGAACTTCTTTCATAATCTAAAGTAGAATTTCGGATTATGGTTTATTCTGAAACTGAGTATGGTGACAGCGAGTAAATTTTATTTGCTGCCTTCATAGTATGATAGGCAATATAGTATAGTCACCATATTCTGTTTCAGAATAAACCATAATCTGAAGTAGTACTTGAGATTATGGTTCATTCTGAAGCAGAGTATGGTGGCTGCGAGTAAAAGTTATTTGCTGCCACCTCGGACTGTTTCAATTTCGGTCACCGCCTCTTCCACCGTTTCCGCCGCTAAGGTCGCCGCGTTCATCCGTTCACGCCGTCGCGTTCGCAGGTGCAATCGTTGGCGCGGGCGTCGCTTGGGAAGGTTCCGTCGGGGGATAGCAGGGAGGTCTGGGAAGACGGGCAAGACAAGAAGGACGGGAGGGACTGGGGAGGTCTACAGGGATACAGGATAAAGGGATATGGCAGCGGAAAGAGATAGAATGACGACAAAGAACAGAGAAAGACGGCAGAGGAAGGCAGATGTCTGAAGAATGATGGTGGAGAACGTGCGAGAACGGGAGACTACGAGAACAGACGACGGAAGACGACGGGGGACGAAGGGAGACGACGGGATACGACGGAGGACGACGAAGGACGAAGGATGGCGACGGGAGACGGCAGAGGACGAAGAGAGACGGCGGAGGACGACGGAGTACAAAGGGAGACTAATGGGGGCGACAAAGGACGACGGGGGACAATGGGGGACAACGGAGGAAGACGAGAGACGATGGGGGACGACGGAGGACTACAGGAGTACGGGGAAGGTTGGAGAAGAATTCAGAAGGACTTTATAGAGCGGCAATGATCAAGAGGGGACAGTAGAGGACGGCGTAGGACGAGTGAGGACGGGTGAGAAAGGGGGCGAACTCCGTCTGCCGCCGCGGAGAAAGCGGAGAGTTTCCTCTTCAATCTGAAACAGAGTAGGGTGGAAGCGAGTAAATTTTACTCGCTCCCACCTCGGAAGGCTTTATTTTCTTGAAAAGATTAAGCAAAAGACATTTTTCTATGCGTTAGTTCCAAATCTTCAACTTTATCTGAATGAGCTAGACTCCTCCATGAAAAAACTAGCCAAACAAAATACCGTACGAACTTTTGAAAATATTTTCCGCCATCTCCAATTCACTCTTAAACCACTCACACCTATCGTTAGTGCTTGAAGATAAACTTTTTTAGTAGCGTTTTGGTCTATGAATTAAGCAAGAAAAGATTTTAAGGCTCCATTTAGTCTGGACTTTTCGAAATAGCGCCGAAGGCGAACCCCACTTTCTCAATTTGGACAGTTGTCTTCCCCCCTTCCCAGCACCTTGGCTTTACTCAAATCAGTTCCAAACCTTCGCGGGCCCCCAGAAACTTTATTCCTATATATTAGCTCCAAAATGGTTCAAAAACTAGGTCTTAATGTTATGTATAAGAAAATATACGGGTTATTCATCACCACCCATATTTACGTATATGGGCGATGAAGACGGCCTCCGACGCCCGGAGGTCAAACGTTTCTTCCCGTTCCCTGCTTTGCCTTGCAAGCGCTTGTAGTAGTATTTAAAAGGCGGTGGTTCCGAATCTAGAACTTGCTAAGAACTATCTTAACTCCTTTTACAACTTACCGGCCAAATTAAAGTCCGTCCGAAATTTTGATTTTTCCTGTCCCCTTCCAGCCGTCTGCCAAATCATTTCAGGTTATCGCCAGTGCTTGATGAGTTGCTAATTGCACTGTAATTTGAGAAAAATGTGAACCAAGAAAAGAGTTTGAGGAATCATATAGTCTAGGCTGCGAGTAATCAAATATGACGTGTCTCTTCACTAGTGAAAGTGCCAAAAACACGCCCACGCGCTAGGGACTCCCAGCTCATCTCTGCCTGCTTGCCATTTATCCGTAGGCGTCCTGTAGAATTCCGAGAGACTTAAAATTCCAAATTTGTGCTCTAAATTGAAATCCGAGCTCATATTCATGCCGAGGCGGTCTGATATATGTTCTGAACGTGCACTTGGGACCCTACCCTGACCTAACATATGACTCATCCTGGGTAACAGGCGCCCCCTAAACGATCTTGAACTTGCCCCGCTATATTAATTACTACGTTTGAGAGACCTTAAGATCTAAATTCCAGCTCGAGAAGTTTCCACGACCTCTCCTTCCTCCTTTCACCGGTCTGTGGAGGTAGTACCCACAGACCTATAGGGGTTCTATCAGCGACGACCGTCGATGCCATGTGGTTTCTACCTTCTTCACCCCCGTGCACTCCAGTAAGGTATTAAAGGTCTGCAATTCAGTTTTCAGGCTGGCTTTTCGCTCCGATTAATCCTTGATCAATGTTCTGGACCTTGGCGAAAAAGTAAATATGTACCTATCAAAAACCGTCCACACTCTTCATCTCTCCCACCGCGAACTCGCAACAGCTGTCAACCTCAATCCTTCTGGAGCGTGTTAAGAAAGCCTATCACAGGACAAATTCACGCTTCACCACAGCCGGGCCACTCCGAAGCCATTTTAACTCTACTTCAACCTGGAGGGTACCAAAAATAGGCCATTTTTAGAATCGGCTCAGAAAAGTCTAGCTTCGCTGTCGTTCGTTTGAATCAAAAACAAATGCTTATGTCTCACACTGTTTTGTCGGGCGGAGTAGGGATAGCACTAAGGCAAGACCTCTTGTAAAACTCTTGCGTTATCACCGAGAAATAGGCTCCGTGAGCTGCACCGATCCTACTGTTAATCCTATTAGATGAAACAGCTACTGTACTGCAACGCGGTGCTGTCGCACCGAGCGTTACTGCGTCCTTTTAAAGTCGGTTAAAGAGATTCTACGTTCGACATTTCAACCGCTTTTATGCCGGCCACGGTCGGTTAACCTTTTCGTACGGTCGCTTATCGTTATCCTAACATACGACCAAAATAGGCCCCTCCAAGCCACCAGCTAGTCAAGCTGTCCAGCTGGCGGCCTGAAAATCTCCGAACATTTATCCAGTAAATCCTTGTTATAAACCACAGTCAGCTGTTGGCGGGGCTCGTCGATTAAAGCGGAGCCACCGGGTGATTTTAGTCCATATGACCACCACCTATTTAGTTAATCTTATACAGAGAAAGAGACCGCGAAAGGGGCCTCCCGGGCACTTAGCAGCGATCGGAATGCACTTTTAAACTCTAGGAGTACAGTATCAATAATCATAGCACTTGAAGATAGGGCAGTGACCATACGCCCCACCCCTTGATCTGCTGTAATCCTCTTACAGGCTTAGCACCACCTGGCGAGCCTGATTGACCGCGGCAAACTTCGATTCAGACTGAATCCTTTTCGCAAAGCACTAACAGGACTCCAAAAAAGGTCTGCGCATGTTTTGTTTTTTGGTGCAATATCTTTAATAAACGTTTTATAGTACTTTAAGTACATAGCCCATATGTGGTAACAAGGAAGAACGGCAACTATCTAATAAAGACCTCCGAAACGATTTTTACCACCTTCGTTTGGGACTCAAAATAGTAAAGAGAAGTTCTGAGAACATTTTTTTCGGTCCCCAAACCCTCCATTTTGGTCGTTTTCTGAAAATGTATATATCACCAATGTGCCGATAGCGTTTTCAGTACCAACCCAATCGAGCTCAAAACTTGTGCATATCCTCTTAATACTATAATTAATACAACTCCGTGACCATAAACTTGCTTGATAAAGCGCTTTCGCACCAAGTCGCAGGGTCAGTCGTTGAACTGCACTTAAAAAACGAAGTGTTTTTGGATTCGTGACTGCCCGCAGTGAATTTCAGGCTCAGTATACTCTGGATAGGAACAGCGTCCCAATGTACCAGCTATTTCAGTCAAGTATACTGCCTTTTAGATGTGCTGCAGTGGATATTAGTACACTAAGAAAGGTCGTGCTGGGCGTGTTTTACTTGTTTTAAGATGCAGGCCTCACACACTCCTTCGCGACAATGCTAAGCTCGAGATCGAAGCATACTTGCCAAATCCAATTGACAAACCCGCTCCTGGTTATTACTATTTAGTGTTATTTTAGATAGGAGAAGCATATCGCGCTAATTGCAGAGCACTTACCACTTTAGCGGCAGCGCGCTGCAATCGGCAATTGCCGTCGGGCAATGTTAGCATGCTAGCTTTCTAACAAGCTGTAATTTGCTTGTAAAATAAAGTCACTGTCGGATGTAACGCACTTCCAATCAGGACGCTGGCCGGCAACCACCGTTGAAAGGACATCGCAAGTCCAGTACGGTGAACCCAAGGCACTCTAATTTAAAATCTTAGACTTCACCGACCAATGAGAGCAAAATCATGGCACCCTACGGTCGGTTTGGCGCACGAATGAATGCAGAGTTGTTTTTAAATTACTTCTTCCGGTATTCTGGGATCAGAGCCTCCTCCTGAAGCGGGAATGTACCGAACCCCTCCGAAGTGTTAAAAGTAGCTTTTTTTGCACGCCAAATTGTGGTGGTGGAAAAGCCTGCTCTGAGCAGCGAGATGTGAGTCGCACCGGCGGCACGTACAGTCCTAGAAATCGCCGCAAATGATACAGTTATGGGCGATTAACACCACTCAATCAAGTTACTATCACGTTTTTCAACGCACATCGTTTTTTAACAAGGGGAGGACGCAAGTTTCGGTGCTGCATTGCCCATTTCATGCCAGCAGCAGACGGACGGACGCGTATTATATAAGAGCGCCTCTTTTGGTGCTCATTGCACACTTCTGTGCACCGATAGATGCCTGTGAAGTCGCTCTAAACGACCCTTTTATGAGACATTAGATGGAGGCAGATGTAAATTGATCTATTCTTTCATCGAAATATGACCACTAGAGCGACAAAACCCAACAGTTTTTTTTAATTTTGCTTTATTTAACGTAAGTCAAATACCAAAACTATCGTCGGAGTTTTACCAAAATTAACGTAAGTGGCCAAC
>JAULCF010658138.1:0-10592 GCA_032361265.1 Devaleraea mollis | reverse complement strand
TCATGCACAACCTCTTTGCAGGATCCAAGTGGCTGAGCGTGACGCGCTCAGCGATAAGCAGCTTGAGATCCTCAAAGGCTTGTGAATTACTGGGATCCAGATATCGGGCCCCAGTTTCACCTTTTTCGGCACATTCGTTTTAGAACCTTGCCTCTTTGCTAAGGTCAACAGCAGGGCTTGCAACGGACCAACGTTCTTGTTGTACTCCGGGATACCCTTGCGCATCAAATTTATCTCGCAGATAAATTGTTGGAGGTCTCCGGCAGTCTCGGGCCTTTACATGGAGAGTAATACGTCGATACGGCGGGGATCAAGTGTGATACCTGCCGCCGTAACGATTCGGCCGCACCACTTAAACCTTTTGTGTTACGAGAGAGCACTTACCCGGGATAAGGGTGAAGTTCCAATCTCGGCACATCCCAAGGAAGTTTTCCATCAATTTCATGTGCTCGGCGAAGTGGTGACGTGGAGGAGCCAGTCGTCGAGCCAGATAAGAATATTTTCGGAAATATCCTTAAATGCCTTTGTGGCTTCCACTTGCAAATGAATGCCAGAATTTTGCACCTTGCAGGAAGCGGAGCGGCTCATAAAAGGTACGGGAGTCCGCTCCTCTGAAAGTGTGCTTGTGCCTGTCCTCTGGATGTATGCGTACTTGGAAGTAAGCATGTGTCATATTCATTTGTGCGCAGAAGTGAGCCTTATGCACATCGAGGAGCATTGTCTCCATATCAAGCATAAGTGTATCGTCCTTGATCGTTGCATTGTTGATCGGTCTAAGGTCCACCGTCATGCGATACATGGCCGGTGGAGCCCTAGGGACGAGGATTGGGGCGGCTAGCCATTCGGCGCTGCGAATGGGGCGGACGAGATTTTCACGAGTCCTGCGCACGTATCCGACAAAAACGCTTGTTTTGGTGGCGGATATCGGCGCGCCCTTATTTGCACTGGCGTCACTCCTTCCTTTGGAGGAATGCGAATGTAGTCTATGTTGCAGGGCGGTATACCAGTTAGCTTTGAAGAAAAGACTAAACGGTATTCTTTTATAAGGTAGTCTATCTGTGCCTCAGCGTTGGCAGGGATCTGATCTCTGTAGAAAGAGTCAGTTCTATAACTTTTGATTGCATCATAGGCCCTATCTTTCATAGCAGAAATTAGAGCCTCTTATTCTTTAGGGTCTACTTGACATATAGTAAGGCAAGGGGCTTCCCTTTCTAATGGGTCTGCTTCATTAAGTGGTGCGCGCGGATCCATCTGGATGGGGACGTAATCTCCGGGCCCATTCGGAGAGTGCATCCGCCGCACACTTGATACGCCCTGAACTCCATCATTGGGATAGAATTTCAGGCCATCGAGGTTAGCCTTGTTTTCAGCCAGATGCGAGCTGATATTAAAACCAACTCCATCTGTGAACGGCAGACCGATAATAATTCGTCACCTTTCTCAAGAAGATACAGCTAGATATTTTTCAACTCGACCGGACCTTCAGCTGCAGTCAGTCGCAAGGCATATAGTGTGAATTTATCCTTGGCTGTAGCTGTTGCCATACCGAACGCACCTTTCATTGTGAAGGGCGTTGCTGCATCCGTAACCGTGTAAGAGATTCCGGCTTTTTCAAACACCTTGAGGTGTTTGCAGCCAAGGAGATTTACGTCCGATCCTGTATTAAAAAATAAAGGACGCGTTAGCCCCGTAAATTTGTTTCTTAGATTAAGGCTGGCTTGCATCCGTTGTCTCTTTGCGGACTGGTTTTTCATGGTGAAAACCTTTTGCAATAACTTTGCCTTTGTTGTCTGTGACAAAAGTTTTAATATTTTTACTACTCAAGCTCGAGCAAGCGTCCCTACTCAAGCACTCGCAAAGAGATCTCTTTGCGAGTGCTTGAGTAGGGACGCTTTCTTACTCATGCCATGATTCTCGCGGGGAATGCGTGCGCCGAGGGCTCGACAAGGTCCATTGCTATATCGACTTCTTTGTTGATTTCGACCGAACTTTGTTGTTCGTGCTCCAAGTCCATGGGCTCTTTGCGAGGACCATCGAACTTGGGCGTGGCTAGCCCGTGCTCCAAGTCCATGGACTAGTTACGAGCTCCATAGAACTTGGGCACGACTACACTACTGTTGCAAGTAGGGTAGTAGGCAGTAGAGCCGGAGGCCCCTGTGTCTTTACCGGATTGTTTCGCGTGTTTATCCCACTGCTTCTTCTGAGCGTGCTCCTCCGCCTCAGTCCAGTATCCCCAAATGTTAGCAAAGTCGACGCCATACGGGGCGTTAGGGCCGTCGCAAAATAAGTGGTACTGCCCAGGTCAGGTATCCTTTCTGATACTGAGAGGTGGCTCCTGTGGGTCGGGTCCTTGGCGGCGGTGGTACTCATACTGGGACCTGGCGTCGTGGGGGTCGAGGCCCACCATCTCTAGCACGGAGTTGCGGCGCCAGTCCGCGATCTTGTAAAACACTTTTCGCCTCGGGCGGGCCTCGCCTACGATGCGACGCACGCGGGTGCCTCCTTGGGAGGATACTCCTTCTCTGCCAGCTCCTCGTCATCCTCGGCCATCATGTGCACCCAGGCCTCTGCCTGCGCCAAGACCACGTCCTGCGTCCTGGTACTGAGGGCGAGTCTGGTATTGGAGCCACGCAGGCGTAGGGATTCCGCGACCACGTCCTCCAGCTGGTAGCTCGACTTTCTGACGCCCACCGAGGTATCCTCCTCTTTTCTGAGGGTAGGAGTTACCGCGGCCGCTACCATGTCCTTGAAAATCAACATGGCCGCGTACTCGACGCTCCTGGTGGATAGCACGGCTGCCGGCACTGCTATCAAAATCCTGATCACTGGCTTCATAAGGCTTTCCCTTTTAGTCCATGTTATCGGCTTTGTCACGTAAGAAGTCACAAAATTTCTCAAAGTCATCTTTCATCGGCAGCTCGTCGGCAATTCTTTTGAGTATACGCTCGCGAAGCACGATGTTCTTGACCACCTCTTTGCTGAGGTAGTCGATCAGGTCCGAATTCCCGCCACTCTCCGAGAGTTGGTCGGTGAATTTGGCCTAGTCACGGAACGCTAGATGCGTAGCTGTGACGAGCTTGTCCACCACTTTGCGGCAGGTTGCCCGTAATTTCCACACGAGCTTGTGCTCACGCAAGAAAGTAGAGGGGTGCTTCGTCTCCTTCTTCTTGCAGCGGGACAGGTACAGCTTAAACAACTCCCCATCATCAACTTGATTGAATCTACGCATAGGTTCACTTCTCACCGGACGCTTTCTTGTAGCAGCCAATCAACAGATACGACTCCAGCCATGTCGCGGACATCGTTGCCTTGAATGTGGGCGGCTTCGGCCGCTGGCCCTCTTGCCAACGCTGACGTTGGACGCGGTGATACGACATGTACTCCTGTACCGGGCGCAGGGGGTCGTCGCAGTCTGTGAGGTCGGGCATCTTCGGTGCATCGTCAGTAGATGTACTGACGAGCATCTCCTTCTGTAGGAGTACAACCGGGAGGTGATTTGGTGCAGCCGTCTCATCGTGAACGCCGCTGTGGGCTTAGGGAGAAAATGGTCGTAACCTTCCGGCGAATTGCCTTCGCCTGCCCTCAGGCCATGCGCTTCTCGTTCGGCCGCGTCGTGGATGTCATTCATAAATTTGAAATATGGCTTGTACGGCCACGTCCCTGATCCGTTGACGTGCGAGGAGGCAGGCGGCGTAGGCTCGGGGGAGGGAATGCACGAACTGGGGGCGGGGCTACACTCGGGGCTGGTACGATGGGTAATAAAGCACACTAGTTTTCGTCTTCTCGCGTCTCTGCTTCGCACGCAGCTCTTTGTTGATCTGCGCGTCGTACGCTTTCTGGGACAATTTCAGGTCGCGGCCCCTATAACTTTGAGACGCATGTCATCGTACACGCAGTTCGGTTCGACAGCACGTTGTTCTCGTACTGCTGCGATAAAGAAAATAGTGTTGTTTATTGTTTGGCGGTCGATTACGGCGCTCATAGCACTGTCCATGTGTTAGTTATGAGACCGCCTGAAACTCGGTCGTTTTGCGCGATCACGGCGAGGGATGCTGGGCACGTCAGCCGGAGTTAGCAGTGATGTCATAGGTGACATCACTGTAAAAAACGCTTGGGCGTGCTAACACATTACCTGTACATCAACGTCACTGAATTTGTTTCAGCTGACGCAGCTAATCGAACCTTACGATTTGTCCAGAGCCGTTTCTCAGATGTAAAAGGATATTCTGCTTGCCTCTCAGCAGCAACGGGCTCGAGCACATTAGTCTTTTGATTTCTCAACCATCTCGTGGTTGAGGTAAAGAAATTTATTCTCGTCGCAAGATCGATTACAAAATACTCGAATAAAGTTGTCTCTGATGCCAGCTCTTCACACAGAAAAAAAGATGAAAGAGAAGCTTGAGTACTTGCTAGTAATTTATCGAGTTATCACTATCGAAGAACTCGTGCGCACTCGGATGAATTTAAATTCCGGCTATCGTGGTTGGATTTACAGGCGAGGACGCTGATGTAAGGTAGCGTGATAGCACGTCCAAGCCGTTTGCTTACAGCGACGTCAGCGGAAAACATTGGCTCACGCAAGTTTTCCGTCATCCGACGTCATCGCGCAAAACGGCCGAGATTTAGGCGATCTCATAGCGTTCTCATAGATAGTGCTCTGAGCACGCATTCGACCGCCACGCAGAAAGTCTCAGGGGAGTGCATCACGTGCTCCCCTTGGGCCTTAGGAGGAGATGAGTAACGAACAGCTACACCAACACTGGTTCTTCCTCCTGAGTGCACATCCCTTTCGTCCTAGCTCTAGCTCTACTCACTCTCTCTCCCCCTGTCTAGGCGCCCTTCCCTTTCTATCCGGTGCCCAACAATTCGAATCGGTTCGCCACTGATATCAGTGGCGCTTGGCGGAAAGGGGCGACAACCCTCTACATCGTGGAGAGATTACTTGACCCACCCTCTATCAAAGAAGCGAGCTCTTGCGATACCCACCATATTTCTTCAAACAACGAAAATTAGGAGGATAACAGACCCGAAGCCCGCCACGACCGAGGTCGAGCCTTCCACCCCGTCCGCTAGCGCAACAAAGAAGGCGCGCAAGCGCAAGCCCGAGCAGCAGGCGGCCGCTGCGGCGGCACAGCGCCATAACGAGGCAAACCGCTCCGCCAAGCTGAAGAAGTCGCAGAAGAAGCAACTGGACGACGAGCAGAAGGCGGCCCTTCAAGACCTCAAGACCAAGAAGAAGAGGAAGAGAGGAAGCCTTGACAAGTCTATCTTCGTCCAGCGCGCTATCTAGCAAGCGACTGCCAACGACTTCCGCCCACCCTCTGCCAATGAGGAGGAGGCCGACACCCCAGCAACGGCGCGAGACCTGAAGGCCGAACTCGGCAACGCGTCGGACCGCGTCAACGCCTCCGTCACCACCGACGGCACGTCACCGCCAAAGCTGAGCGCTGCCTCATAGAAGAAGGCTGCCCCTGAGGAGGCACCAGCCGCGACGGAGGCATCCGCCAAGGATGCACTCGAGAAGCACTACCAATACCGGTGATTGATTCATCCCCTCCGCGTATCCGGCCGTGTTCGGCATGAACAAGGCCGCAAGAAACGAGAGTGCTGCGAAGAAAGCCGCAGCCGACAAAGAGCCCTCGAGGTACGGCGCCGGAAAGTGCGAGGCTTCCCGCACCTCAAGGGAAAATAACCAGGATATTGACGACTGGGAGAAGGACCGAGAGGACGCCGCAGCCGCCCACGACGACGAATTGGCCGTTCTAAGCCGTTTTGAGGAGGCATGCTTCCAGCTGAGAACGCACTTTCTCCGAGACGAACTCGACCCGACAAGATGAAAGATTTTGTGGGGCCGTGACCGCAAGCTGAAGTTCGAGGCCTACAACGAGCTGAAGGAGCAGGACAAGCAGCGGATGCAGAAGCAGAAAGAGAGAGCCCAAATCGGGAAGAAACTCAAGGAGTTGGAATCTCCCCACGCCAGACTATTCCTCTGCCAGAGAGAACAGTGCCCCACGCCCGTCGACAGCGCCCCCAGCGCCAGCGCAACAAACCGAGCCCACCCTGGCGCCCTCGTCGCACGCCGACGGCGTCACGTCTTGGCCGACCAAGCCGACGCTTGCTTTCTCCGCGAAGCTCAAGGACAAGAATGATCAGGCTGATTTTTCTTTATGGTCAACTGCAGGCGAGTGCATCCCTGCCTTCGTGCATCTTCTGCCACGGAGTCGCGAAGCCTAAGCGCCTCCTGTCCCAACCGTTGTCCACAATGAGACGGCGGCACCTGTTCTTCCGAAACAGGATCCGCTCCAGAAGGAGCTGCTGGTGAACACCACTGTGGACGACGCACTGAAGTCACCAGCGCTGACGAACTTCTCCGATCCGCTGGTACCCGTGCAGAAGTGAAAGGCGTACCAGAGAATCCAGTGCAGCGCTACCGCGCTGGACAGAGACCGCCGCCTCCGACTTTCAAGGCGACAATCCCCAGCGATGTTTTCGATAAATCTTGCTGAGCGGATGGCACAAGAAGACGGACGGATCCAAACGTTCGAGGAGATCGACGATGCGGAGCTCTTCCGAATTTGCGAGGCCCGCCGAAAGAAGTTTGACCCTAAACGGCCCTCTACTTTTCTCCGCGAGAAAAAGATCTTCTGGGAAACCCGCCGTGCCGGAATGCTGCCGACAAGGTCATCACGGCGACCCACCTTGCCTTTCGCGACCGGGCCGAGTTTGCCGGTCAGCTCGACAAGATTGGGGGGAACGCGGACCTCATTGACTATCTTAGCAAGGAAGTGGACATCAACACGATGCTCAGGGATCGTCTGCTAAAGGGCATCGCGGACGACCTCCCCATGAAGGAGTATTTCGAGAAGTGGAGCGACTTTTTTCGCGACGCAGCTTCCGAGATGAACGACACCGGGAAGGACAACGAGGCACTCGACTGTGCCACGGTTGCGACGACCCACTTCCGCAGCTCTCTGTTCCCGGCGCCAGCCCGCGGCCGCGGAAACCATGCCGTACATGAGCGCTTCCGGGGAAACCTTTACCCTCAACTCAGAGGAGACATCGTGGCGGCCCAACACCGCACGATGCTGGACAACGCGGAGGTCGCGGACGAGGAATTCTCGTGCCTCGCTGGAGAAATTCCACACAGCCTAAGCCCGAGTGTAGTACATGGCCGCGGACGCGGAACCGGCCGAAGACTCCGTGGAGGAGGAGAGGTCCGAGGGCGCAGCGTCTCTTACCGAGCCGCCCGCGTAAGGTTCATCACTGAGGAATAAACAAGGCGCCGCCTGCTTTACAAAATTGGTGAATGGCGTCGAGACTCTGTCCTCGAAATGATCGGTGTCGACCCGGTCGACCCAAACACGCACGTGGAGTAACACCTCCGCCAGGGCTATGCCATACAGCCGACCCCTCTTTGCATTAACAAGGACACATGCTCGGGCAGCCGCCACTACTACCCGCAGTGCCCCAACATCGAGTCTGACGAGCAGTACTTCAACTTCTGGGAAAACTGGGCGTACAATCAGAAACGCGTGCAGCAGGCGCAGTGGGACAATAATTACGCGATGACACGCTTAAACGTCTCTGGTGCCGGCCCCGATTCACGCTACACTATTCGCACAAATATGATAGAGACGTCAAGGCCCGATGCTCTCCTACACGAGAGCACCGGATTGACGAACGAACTACAAAGTTCGGCCGACTTAAACAACGAAGTCGGTGATCCGATGGATCTTGATACGCCTTCGGTCCACGCACTCCCCGCGCGGATAGTGGCTCGAATGCGTAAGCGTCCACAAACAACCACGCCGATTGATGCTCAAGCCGCCAAAAAGCATACAACCTTTGTCACAAATGACAAATGCATGGTCATTGCGAGACTAAAAACCGTCCACAACGAGACGGCGGATGCAAAGCAATACTTCATTCGAACAACAGATTCACGGTGCAAATCTGACCTGTATCCTTGATACAGGCTCGGAAGTGCATCTGCTTGGCCGCAAACACTTCAAAGAGTTTGTGGAGAACAGCCCCCCTTACACATTTAAGGAGGTCGAAACACCTTGAACAATGAAGGGAGCTTTCGGCTCGTCGTCAGCGACGGCCAAGGAGATAGTCACGCTATCTACCCGTAAGCTGACGAAATCTGAAGGGCCGGTCGAGTTCAAATTCACCCAGATGTATCTCCACAAGAGAGCTGACGAAATGATACTCGGCCTCTCATTCACAGATGGAGTCGGTTTTAATATCAGTACTCATATGGCCAAAAACCGAGATGCACTGAATGGCTTTGACTTCGGTCATCATGATGAAGTCAAAAAGGCACACTTTGATCTCCAAGATGAAGTTGCCCATGCACCAAGACTACGAAGGATTCATGAATCCTTCGTACTCTTGGTGCATGAGTGCACTCTGCGACTTTGGCCGGCGATTACGTCCCAATCCAGATGGATACTCGGGCACCTCTTGACGATGCAGACCCATTAGAAGATGACGCTCCATGTCTTACAATAGGACAAGTCGACCCTAAGGAGGAGGAAGCATTAGTCTCAGCTATGAAAGATAGGGCTTTTGATGCAATAAAAAGCTATAGGGCTGACGCTTTTTACATAAAGCAGATCATTAGCAACGCTGAGGCACAGGTATAGTACCTTATAAAGAAGTACCGTTCCGTTTTTTCTTCCAAACTAACTGGTAGGCGTCCTTGTAACATCGGCCCTATCCGCATCCCTTTAAAAAAAGCCAAGCCTGTGCAAAGCAGGGATCGGCGGTATCCGCCACAAAAACAAACGTTTTTGTCGTATACATGCGCAGGACTTGAAGGAGGAAACCTCGTCCGCCCAGTTCGCAGCGCCGACTGGGTTTCCCCACCTGCCATGTTCCGCATGACAGTGGACCTTATACCTATTAATAATGCTACTATTAAGGATGATAGGCCTATGCCTAACATGGACACCATGCTCCTCGATGTGCAGAAGGTGCACTTCTACGCACCAATAGATATGACGCATGCTTACTTCCAAGTAAGCATACATACCGAGGATAGGCATAAGTATACCTTCTACGGAGTGGACTCTGATACGCTGTATGAACCACTCTGCTCTCTCCAAAGAGTAAAAAGCTCAGTTATTCACCTGCAAGTGGAATCCACTCAAGCATTTAAAGATTAGCCAAAAATATCCTTATCTGGCATGACGATCGACTGCTCCACGCCACCACTTTTGCCCAGCACATGGAGATCATGGACAAGTTCCTTGCGCTGTGCCGAGATCAGAAATTTCAACTTAGCCCGGGCAAATGCAATCTCGTCACACGCAAGGCAAAGTTGTGCGGCACAATCATCACTGCCGATGGAATCACCCTCGATCCCCGCCGTATCGACGGTCTGCTCTCTATGCAGAGGCCCGAGACGGCGGACGATCTCCAATAACTAATCTGCGCGATAAATTGGATGCGCAAGGGCATCCCGGAGTATAAAAAACGTTGATCCGTTGCAAGCCCTGATGTTGATCTTAACCAAAAGTCACGGTTCTAAAAAGAAGATGCTCGAGAAGGTGCAGCTGGGGTCTGACATCTGGACCCCAGAGGTGCACAAGCTCTTCGAGGAGATCAAGCAACTCATCGCTGAGCGAGTCACGATGAGCCACTTGGACCCCGACAAGAGGCTTTGCATGAACACCAACGCCTCAGAATATTACTGGGCCGGTTTTCTCACGCAAATATCCCAGGAGGATGCTGCAAAGCCTCAAGAAGAGCAACGACACGAGCCTCTGGCCTTCGTCAGCGGCGCCTTTTCCGGTGCCATGTCTAGATGGTCGATCTGTGAAAAGTAGACTGTCGCCATGGTCTACTCCATGACGCAGACGGATTACTACAACGCCTGCGCGGAAACGAGCTTCTACACAGATCACCACAACCTCGTTCTTATCTTTGATCCGCTGAAGAGTCATCCAAATGTGCCCGCATATTTGGTGTCTAAGATACAGCTCTGGACGCTCAGACTCTCTCAGTTCGATTATGTAGTTAGCCACGTGCCTGTGGAGCTTAATTACTTCCCATATTTTATGACAAGCTGGGGCGCTGCTTCTACAGTACGCCCACTCTACGTGATTATCCCGGACGTAGAGTCCCAGACGTTTGACAAGGACGAGATGCTGGAGAAAATCCTAGAAGCCCAAAAGGCTATGCCACCGGCCGAAGCTACAGTGCTTACGGCCGAGCGCTACACATCCCACGGATGCCTAAGCCGCGACAGTAATATCTACGTGCCAAAATCAGCAACCCAAATCAAAATTGATTTACTGATTATGAGCCACTGTGACGCAGCTGGACACAGAGTTCAAGCTGTCACCTCTAACCACCTGAAGGACAAATTCACGTGAAAAGGGATCGGCGGCGACATCAAGGCATTTGTCAGCAAATGCTTGCACTGCCAATATACCAAAGGTCGAATACAGGTTACTCGCGAGCAGGCTCAAACGCTGCACGCGAGTAAGCCCAACGAAATACAACATTTGTGGCGCCCCGTAGTTAGAAACACATTTTTTGAGGCATAAGTCAAAACGCTGAAACCGATTGAACTTTTTAGCTGA
>JAULCF010658028.1:0-10592 GCA_032361265.1 Devaleraea mollis | reverse complement strand
TCAGCAACAGCCACTTCCAGCAAAGCACAGTGAGTTTACGGGCCAGTACAAACCGGCCTCATACACAGCCTAGCTAGCCGTTAGGGTTTGACCGGCCGACACCCAATAAACTCACGGGCGGTATACATATACCGCCCGGGCCCCAAGAGGAGTAAAAGCTCACACATAATCTTGCATGTGCTTACTCTTGGGTGCTATCTCTCTTGCCCCCTTTGCAGTAGTCTAGAGTCATCCCCTCCGCTAACAACACCCTCCTTCCTTGGCCTCCCTGAGCGGGGCTCATCAAGATTCAAGCAATCCAGAGAGGAAGAGAGGGTCGCGCGGCGGGAAACGCCTTCCGCGGCGGCAGCTAGGGAGGGCTGAAGGGCATCTATATGGGGCTGGGCGTCAGGGTAGATAGCGTCCAGCGTCAGCGCATGCCGGCGCTTGAATGCGCTCACGTCGGCTGACTGAATGAGGCTGCTGAATTACGCGCATGGCGCGACATCTTCCGCTGCATACAGGCCTAGACCAGCGAGCAAGCGGGGTAGCCGCGCTTGAAGATTGGCGGAGGAGGAGCGCGGGGCGTTACAAATGCGTTCGAACCACGCGCTCTTCCGCTCGTCAAAGTCTTGCCACAGCGTCACTACGTCGGCCGGTGGGAGGAGGCGGAGGAGGTGCGTAATGCGGAAGGCCGACGCGGTGACGCGGTGTACGTTATGGGCGATGCTTCCATCTGGGATGGTTGCAGAAATCGTGAGCGAGGCGTCAATTTCGGCCATCCTGTTGCGAATAAAGGAGGAGACGAACGCCGGCGACCCGAGCGGGACGCCGAGGATCTTGACGCCGTCGGACGGTGGTCGAAGATCCAGGTCGTAGGATTTGGTGAGTGGTCTGAGGAGGGCGCTTCTTTGCGTGGGCCAGAAGGCTTTGGTCTTCGTGGGCTGAAAAATAAAGCTGATTGCGGCGCCGTGCTCGGCGATGATTTCTAGAGCGAGATTGACTTCTTCGATCTTCCCGACAAGAAACCCATCATCCGCATACCAGCGATGCACTATGAGGTCGCATTCCGCTTTGATGCTTTGGAAGATGGGGTGGATGAGAGAGGGAAAACATGAGGGAACTAGCAGCCTGCTAGTTACTTCTTGTTTTGCTGAGGGTCGCCTTGTTGAGTTCTCTCCTGGCTACGCAGGTAGTCGTCCCCGTAACGAAGAAAGGGATGTCCCTTCGCATACAGAGCATTGACAAAGCGAATGAGTGAGGGCGAGTGGTTGGTCGTCTGCCTGAGCATCTCTGCTCGGCTCATTTTGTTGAATGCGTTGCATACATCAACAGAGACGCCGATGAACGTCGAGTAATGGCCTATCTTGACGAGAGCGTCTCTGGAATCATGGATGATGGCATCCAGGCCGGACTTTACGCCGCATCCCACCTGGAGCGGCGACAAGTGCACTTTTGCTTCAGCTATCGCCGCCGGCATGAGGTACCTGGTGATGAGGCGCCTCATGACGACGCCGATCGCGATCGGCCTGATCTTCGCCCCACCTTTGTCGATGGAAATGAGGTTGGCGGCGGAGATGAGGTGGCTGACATTAGACGAGAACTATCCGGCTGCGAGCTTCTGCACGACCTTGGTGAGAATCTCCAAGCCCGAGAAGTTTGGATGAACTCTGTGCTCGAAGTTGGAAGTGAACAGGAGCCAGCGGACGTCCGAGCGGTCTGGCCCTGTTGCCGAGTCGTTGTCCATAGCGGACAGGGCCGATCTCACGGTATCAGCGCTGACGCATGGCTTCGGGGGTAGGTCTATAGGAGGAATGATATATACTGGTTCATGGGCAGCAGGAACGGGATGGAGTTCGTTCATCCTGTCGAGCATGCCTGGTGTCGCCGGATCGAACGTGGAGGTTTGGGAGAGTATTTTGGCCGCCTTTCTTCACAACTCCTTCTCGCCAAGGCGCTGTGCGCGTTTGATGCGACGACGCCTTTTGGTTCCTTCGCCGCGAGCGGCTCTTCTAGCGGCAGCGGTTTACTCAAGATCGAGGCTCTTCTCGTGCGCCAAGAGCATGTCCCTACACAGTTCATCGTACTTGTTGCGCTCGGTGCGGATGAGCCTTTGGGTCATCGCTGTAAGGTGTCCCGACGAAGTGCGCCAGCCGCTCTTCCCTCGCAGTGTCTTGCGGAAGACAAGCTGGTAGGAGATAGTCCATAATTTGTACGCAATATCATCCGTTTTCGAACCGGGCTGCGCAAAGTAAACATTGCGGAGCAGACTCGGATGGCCGCGCGAGAAAGAATGGGGCCGGGAAAGGTAGCGTGAACGTCACAGGACCGCAGAGGCGTTAGGAGAATTTCTAGAGTAGATAGGAGGTTGGTGGGTGGTTAAGGAAACGTGGACGGTAGATGTTGCGGTAGCGCCCTGGTCGTGCCTGGAGTTGTGGCAGCAGTCTGGGGGCGGGATATCGTCTGCCATGTCTGGGGTTTGTGCGCTGTGGGGCCTAGCGGTGACGGCATAGCGTTGAGGATGGAGCGTGAGGCCCATTTCAACGCTCTCGTCGTTCGAGACGGCGGCACCGGGAATGAGCTGTAGCCTCTCCAAACAGGAGAACGAGCCGGGATGGGGGCCGGTATGCCGGTGTTGCACGAGGCTTCAGCGGCGCACGGCGACGTGAAGGCCCTGACGGCAGCGCAATGTGGAAATATGCGCTTTTTGTGAGCAGTGAGGAGTTCTTTGAAAACCCCGACCTGGGCGGCTGTCGAGGAGGCGAGAATCGGGGGCGTAGAAAGGTGAAGGCGTTTGACGTGCGTGAGGTAAGAGCCCCAGGTGGTAAACGTTGTGGGGCTCTGTCTTCTCTTTATGCACGAAGAGAATGTGAAGGCTAAAGGAGGGGCCTCTCCGGCGCCACAGTCTGTGATGAGTTAGGCTGTGGCTGGATCATAGGGGCGTTGGAGTTGGGGCCGCGGAAGGGAGAGATATCTGGATACCTGTCTTGATCTTGAGCTTGGCCTTGGTCTTGGTCTTGGGTGGCCCTTGTAGAAGCTGGTATCCTGATCTCTAAGAGGGCGAGTGTTTTCCTCACCGGGAGAATACTCGCCCAATGCCGCAACGGGCTTACAAAAACAGTGAACAAAGCCATTCGCGTAAAAAGGACCACCCATTTGCGCAGGAAGGACATGGGCAGCGGTAACGAGGTATACGCTGCCCTGACAAGACATACGAGTACCCATCAGGACCTCCTAAGGCGCAGCTGATATCGCTGGCTGCGCCAAACCCGTAGCTTCAACGCGCCAGCACGGCCGGGCGAGCTCGGAGCGGGAAACGGGCGGAAACGTATTGAGGATAGAACTGGAAGGTAGATAAGGTCGGAAGGAAAGAATTTTCGGTGAAAAGGTGGGTGGAGTCGTAGCTGTTTATGTGTAGTCGGTGATAGTTCTTGATCTGTAGTGTAGAGCGTAGGATGCTTTGTCTGGGGCAAGGTGGTGGACGCTGAGGTTAAAGATGAGCAGGGCGTGGCCAGGCTTCCATGTCCACCGGCTCGTCCTCTGGAGAAACGTCCGCTTGCTCGACCATCCCTGTGTCTGGCGAGACGTCTTCTGGATCGATGGTTGTGGCATCGCTGTCGCAGGAAAAAGTTTCATCGTCGTCTACAAAGTCTGTAACGAAGATAATCACGCTGTCTTGAGAGGATGAAGTAGCCTCAAATAAGTGAAAAGGTCCGGGTAGTTGGACGGCGACGGGGTGGAATCAATGAAAGTTGCTTTGAAGTCATCGACTTTGGACGCCAGGAGAGTAAACATGGTCTGTGTTTGGTGGAACTCATCGCGGCGCGCATTAGGAGCGCTCCGCTGCTCGTCGGTGATATCACCGTTGTCGCTCTCAACGACCGAGTCGAGCGTGGCCTTGGCGCTGACAGCGTCGTCGAGGGCCTCGATCGTATAGGCTATAGTCATGTCCATCGCTTTGTTGTGGGTGAGCACTGAGACGATGGACGTAGCTCTTTTGCGGGTCGATGCTGATAGAGCGCGAACGTGTGGACTGTCGGGGTCGGGCGTTTGGCCCTGGACTCTGGTAGCGATGAGAGTTTGCTGTGCAGCTCGAACTTTGTGCTCTTATGTCTGACTAGAGGTGACGGAGGACACCGCGTTGTCGTAAGCGGTATGTGGGTGGCGAGTCTTTCGCGTGCTCCTCTTGCCCGCTTTCTGGAACGTCCGGATAGCGTCGTCTACGGCATCGTACGAGTCGTCGGTGGAGGGGTTGGTGGCGGTGTCGCTGTTGACGCCGATGTTGACGTGGTCGGCGTCGGTAGCGTTCTCTGCAGCGAATCCGGCCGCGGTAGCGTTCTCTGCAGCAGATCAGGCCGCGGCTTCTATCTGTGGGAGGATGCAGCAGTAGGGTGGTCGGGTACGTGGGCGAATCCGCTGTCGGTGTCGTTGATGGTCATGGGACTGGCCTCATCGGCGGTGTGGCTGCCGCTGCTTCATGGGCTAGGGCCTTTTTCGCGGCATGGAGGTAAGTGGAAGCCAACTTGGCGTGCCTGTTGACGAGAAACTTGGCGGCCTCTCCAACTTTCCTGAGGAGGTTTGTGAAGACCTTGTCTGAATACTGCGGCGAGCCAATGCCTAGCTGTGTATTGGCCTGGTACCGCGCAAATTCCACCCTCTCATTGTGCAACTTGCAGTTTGGTTGAACCTGTCCGCCATGACGTCCGCTGACGGGCCGTCGGGTGTCTCCCGAGAGCGTTTCCACGGGCGGTCGGGCAGAAAAGGGATGGAAAAGGCCTCCTTGAGCCCCTCGCGCAGCGTGATGAACTGCTCAGCCCGTAGATGCGCCCGATGCTCAGCTGCCGATGGGCCTGCATGTTTCGCCAAGAGGGCGATGCTCTCCTTCTGCATCGTGGCAAGGACGTGGTCGACAGGCGTTGTGGTAACGGGCGGGGGTGAGGTCGGGGACAGGGCTGAGGAGGTGTTAACCGGGACATTCGGGACGATGGGCGGGACTGGAAATGGTGCGAAGAGAGGCGCGGGCGAAGGGGCAGACGGTTGGGCAGGCACAGCGTTAGATGCAGGGGCGGCTGACGCAGCGACCGCTGTGGAATGTGCGGCGTGTGCGCCGACCATGGAGTCGGCGACTCGACGAAAAGTGTCGCCGCGCTTAGCTTTGAGCTCGACGTAGACATTAGGAGGCAGAATATCAGCTAGGAATTTGTCCAAAAATAGTGTCGACGACACCTTCGACCACAACCGGGAGCTTGACCGCGACGTCGGCGATGGACTTGGTCATCTCCGCGGAGAAGAAATCGCGATTGGCCTTGTGGAGGACGCGGTGAAGGTCAAGGTACTCCTCGCGCGGCGGATTTCCGTCGCGGCGCGGCGCCAAGAGCATCGCCCCGATGCGGTGGGCTACGGTCTGCGTCCAGGGAGACAAAAATCGCTGGCCCGAGCATGTTCGCGCCCCGATTGTCAGTGCGCGTCTTCGCCCCAGCGTGGCAATGTCATCAGCGAAGACGCGGACGCCGTTGAGGAGGGTTTTGATGAGGGAGAGGAGGTTGAGGAGGGTTAGCACGGACCTGTTTTACTCGGAGTGGTAGAATAGGAGGAAAGCCTTTGGGAAGAACGCGTCGATGGCGACGAAACGCGGACAAATCAAGCCCTGTTCGCGCGCCAGCCCGGTCATAAGCATCTAGAGGGACTTTTCCGAGACGGGGCGGACGGTCGGTCGGGCAACGGACGGTCTACTTTATTTGTAAAGTACGTAGATATGGACTTCAGGATACAAGAGTTCCACTTTTATTTTTCCAAAGCGGTCTCTCGTCCAAGATTTGGTCTTTGACTAAAGCCTCTTGTTCAAGATCCAGATCAACTGCTACAACTAATTAGTTGGTAGTTCTGTCATCAAGATCATGCCCAGTACTGTTTATTGGAAGACGTTGGGTAGAGCTCATAGTATTTATTAGATATGAGTATACCAAAGCGGTCTCTGTTGGCAATTAAGTCAACAAAGTATTGCTAATGCAGTTACAACAAATAAAACTAAAAACAAGTTTTGTTGGTAAACAACTATTTTTGCTTATTATTCAAGCGCTCTCTACCGGAAGGAAGAGTGAGCTATTACTCGGCTTCTCTCTTGGCTCTCTCTCTTCCTTTTAACTAAAATCTACATCTAGCTCGCCTTATTGTGCTTTTGGTGTCAGCATGCTTTGCTGTCATCACCGCCTTAGGCGGTTCTACATTCATCTAGATACATCTACTATGCTTCTATACTCTTCTAGACGCGTCTACTAATATTCTATACTCTTCTAGATGCTTCTCCTTGTCGGCTTCTATATTGTTTCTCATACCGCAATTTAAGTGAACTTTTGTTTTCCAATATTCAATTCCAACTTTTAAATACAAAGTAGCTACTGTATCTTTGTGTCATGTAGTTTCCACCCTTTTCTAAAGTGGCTCAACATCTCCATCAAAATCCCCATCAACTGTTTATTAGAAAATTGCCATATCGTCTGTCAATAGTTGATCTATCATGCGTAAGCTAGTTTTAACAATATCTCATGCAATGTTTTCAAACGGTACTAGCTTATTATTAGCTATTGCCTCCCCATTGGCTGCTTACGCATGCATGTAATTACGTGCTCATTATATCACCGTTGCCATTCACAGCCTCAGTAGCGTATACTTGGTCGCCTGCTTCGTTTTCATTCTCCTCATCCTCAATTTTCTGCACCCGAAAAGCCTCCAGCATCATCTCGCGCTGCAGCTTGGATTTAATCGAATCACGGATGTAATTTGAGTAACCCAACACACGGATGAAGGGTTTAATGCGCCAAGAATCCTCGAGCTCCTCGCGCTTGCCGCCGGTAAGCAAATGCCATCCATACGGGTCTTCCGTTACAACAGCCCCCATTGCGCATAATGCGGAAAGGGACAGTATAGGCGAACGGCGGCGGAAGCTTTCATCGACGTACACGTTAGTTCTAAAATCACCTTCTAAGTCTCTGTTTGGGTCAACAACCCACTGGGTCATGATGCCCGTACAGTAAACTCTAAGGCAATCTCCTTCTGGCTGCTGCACAATTTTGCCCGACTCATTCCCGGAATATCCCCTCTTAACCACAGCTATCATAATCTCCTTATCAAAAACTGGCTCCCCAAGCCATAAGTTTCCACAGGCCTTTGTATCCTGTTGGGCCCTCCACAGTTTACACTTTTTCTTCGTCTTGAAGAAGATAGACAATACGCGCCCTTAGGTTGTGCGCACAAGCCGCGTAGGATTTGCGGAGGCTACGCGTGTCGAATATTCAGCGAGCCCGCTCGGTCTGGAAACGACGGCACTCATGTTTGGAAAGTTTCTCGTGATGTTGGTAAGGTTCTCCATCTGAGAGGATGTGTACGGGAGTCGGTGTGTATGTTTTGGACGGATTTTGGCTTGATGGCATACTTTAAACACATTTTCAGCTAGTTGTTACCCTTTTTATGCCCTTCGCGAAGCTATCTGCTCCGTGGGCTTGCCTATCTCAGGGGCATCATGCCCCTATATGATATATATGTTGCTTTCTCATTTCAATATTTTAACTGCATCATTTGCATTCTTTTTGAACTTCTTGTCGTCGCTTGGCTCTTTAACTCGAGTTTTTCATGCTTAGAAGTTGCAGGGACTTCTGGATCTTTGCCTGGGTAAGTCCTTTTGTGAGGACGTCCGCAGGCATGTCATGTGTGCTGACTTGTACTGGCTCTATTTCTTTACTCGTCACCATTTCTTTAATAAAATGGTATCTTATTTCCACGTGCTTCACCTTTCGGAAGCTTGCTTTCCTTTCGCCCAGGAGATCTCGAGCTCGAGTCTTGCAATACTACAGTTGCATTCTCCTGAGGGTATCCGAGTTCCTTTATCAAACCTCACATCCACTTAATTTCTCTAGCTACTTATGATAAGCTCATATTTTATGCTTCAGAAGTGCTCTGCGCCGTGGACTTTTGTCTCTTACTGGACCAGCTCACGGGGGCTCCTCCAAAAAGTACTATTTTCGCCGAAATTGATTTTTGGTCAGCTGTCGAGCCCCACGACGAACTCATAACTGTCAATATAATTTGTAAGAGCGTTACGAGGTCTGTACATAACTTTCAAGTTAACTTAGGACATAGATCGTGTACACAACTAAGATTCAACATGGTGAAAAGTAGCTTCGCCAGTGGCTAGTCCTTTCTTTCTGTAGACGACAGTTAGCGAAGGTACAACTCATACCGCTGATGAAAATGTTGGTCGAAATCGATAAACTGAAGTCAGCGTTGATTAGCTTCTGCGACGGAGCCATCAACGTTTTGCATGTGTATATTTCGCGACGATGGAAAGATATGTTTTGCTCCAGCTAGCATTCCCAGACTACGCTACAGATACTGGGGGAGGGGGGGTTCGAAAATCACACGTGTCAAACAAATATCTCAAAATTGAAAACAAATTTTACACGATTGCTTTCTTTTTCACGTGTGGGATAATGTTTGTCTTTCTGTATGTCCGGATGTCACATTTCGTTACGGTAAAAAAACCGCTAACCATTGTCCCTGAAACGAGATTACCCCAAAATATTTCGAAAATATTTTCCCCTCCCCCCAAACGCTTCTCATACTTTCCCTAAACTTTTCAAATTTTCACCTACTTTCGTTCTTTCCCCTCAGTTTACACGCGCCACCCGTACACTTGCCCCTCCCACGCATGGGGATAGTAGGCTTCAGGTGAGGAGCGGAGACAAGGCGGGTGCATGCCGCGCCCCCCGTTCCACCGCCTCTTCCGCGCGCGCCAGCGAATCCCTCCCGTTGCGCCAGCGACGCCCTCCCGTCGCGCCGTTGCCCTCCCGACGCGCCACCGACGTGCCAGCGACTCCCTCCCGCCGCGCCGGTTCCCTCCCTCCCGCCGCGCTGGTACCCTCCCGACGCGCCTCCGACGCTCTCCCGCACCATCGTCGCCCTCCCGCCCCATCGTCGCCCCCCTCCCTCATCATAGCCATCCCTCCGCACCGTCGTCTTATTGCACCTCCTCCCCCATGGAAGCATCGTCGTCGCACCGGTCTCTCTCAGTGTTTTTTTGTTTCGCATCCCTTCGCCGACACTTCTCTGCTCTATGCTGAGCTCATTTTTTTCTAAAAATGATTTGAGCGGCCACCGGCCGGGGCAGGAATCTCCTTTCCGGTTGGTGTGCGCTTATCTATTTATGCGCGGCATGTTTCATTTTCGCCGTTGTTGAAACACTATTTCAACTTGTCTTCGCATGAAAATAATGCCGCTGTGCGTCTCTGGAGAGGAAAGGTGGTCCGTAGCGACGCTCCAATTTCAGGTTCTATAACGTTAATGTCATTTGAACCTGCAGGTTGAGGGAACACGGAATATTTCTATATACAAAATGAAGCAAGGCATGCCTTGCTTCATTTCGTATATAAAAATATTCCGTGTTCGTCATTTAGGACGATTAAAATAAGGGATAAGATCAGAGATCAAGAGCTCTTACGATTGGTTCTCAGCTGCTGTGGTTGTACGCCGTGTTTGAAAGATCCATTTATGAGTCTAAAAAACGAGACACGTCTGTGCCCATCGCACTTAGAGTGATACTTGACATTGCGGCTGTAAACGTTTTTTACAACTCCCCAGAAGTTTCAACTTCAATTTCAACTTCTTGGGTTGCGTAAAAAACATCATCTGCAGGTGCATGATTTGTAGGTGTCTTCATATAAAATCAGCCAGGGTTATTCCTGACTATGAACAAAAAACACCTCAATTGTTCAATATCCTTTACTGATTTACTGCAGAGAAATGTTTTTCCGCCACTAGGTAAGGTGAATCATTTTTAGCGCGGTCTATTTCAACACTTCAGCAATTGTTCTGCGAGATCTGATGTATGGGACACGAGTACCCACGTCAACTCACGTGGGTATGACGATATCACAGCACGACCAGGAGAACGGTCACAACTTCTAGCAAGTGTATCATACACCGTCGCAATTAAGCGGGTGTATCATACACCAACTTTGACCGTCCACACAACAAAAAACAGGGCGGCATTCGCCGCCCTGGCCACCGAGGGTACGCAAAACTGCACCCCTTTCCTCGGTGTGCCAAACCTTCTCGCCTTCACTCTCTCTCTCTCTCCCGTTGGCACACCTGCGGATCTCACACACGCACACCCGCGACCGCGCACTTTCTTCGCGCGCGCACTCCGAGCACAGTCTTGCCGCCTCTCCTTAGCGAGACGGCATCACCACGACCACAGCGCCACGGCTACGGTGCCACCGGTGGTAACCTCCTAGCCACAGCGCTCAAGCCACAGAGCTTGCCGGGTAAGCTTCTCCAAGCCCTGTCTCTGCTCTGAGCGGAGCTGATCAATTCGAAGTGGACATCCATCTGAACTCTTCAACAGAGCAGATGACGGGGAGGAGAAAAAACCCACCCAAAGGCGACAACGAGTCGACCCGCAACCCGCGAACGCCCGCGGCTAGTCCGCCGGGCGGCCATGGGAGCACACCTGCCCCAACACCAACAAGTTGCCAAGTCCATCGTCGTCCACAGATAACGACGATGACGACGACGACGACGACGCACCCACTGGCGGTGAAAACGGAGGAGCCGAAGGT
>JAULCF010657917.1:0-10592 GCA_032361265.1 Devaleraea mollis | reverse complement strand
CAACGTTTCAGAAGCCCACTACTCGAAGTATGCACATAGTGCGCCATGTATAAAATGTATAAAACGACATCCTTGAATGAAATTCGCGACGAGGCGTATTTTTTGGGCCGGTATTGAGTAGTAGCAGGGGCTACTACAATAAGTATACTCGGGTATACTCGCTGTAGTAGTCCCAAATACGACACGTGGCATGACACGTGGCAGTATGAGCATACTCGAGTTATACTGGAGTATACTATACTACGAGTAGTACTCGTCTGGAAAACGTTGAGTAGTAGTTACTCATTACTCGTTGCAAACTCTGATACGTGTATACTGAATACTCAGTACTCGGTCGGAAATTGGACCTATTACCAAACCATGCTGAAAGTTCCACCGCACTGTCCGTGTCACAGTTGCGGGTTTTGACCAGCCAAACAAAAATGCTGAAGTCATCCTTGAGGATAAGGATGTACTTCCAGTTTTGTTCGCCCTCTGACATGTAGAGTAATACAAATGCAGGATTTCGTTAGGCTTGCTCGCGTGCAGCGTAAGATCTTGCTCGCGAGTTACTCGGATTTGCCCTTTGGTCGATTGGCAGTGCAAGCATTTGTTGACAAATTTCTTGATGTCATCGTCGATGCCTGTCCACGTGAATTGTTCTTTCACGTGGTTTGAGGTGACGGCTTGGCCTTTGTGTCCTGTCGGGCCACAGTGGCTCATGGTCAGCAAATCCATTTTGAATTGTGTCGCCGCTTTGGGTATATAGATCTTGACATCTCGAAGCGTGCATCCGTGAGATGCCTTGCGGTCGACGGTGGGCAAGGTTTCCTCGGCTGGTAACATAGCCGTTTGAGCCTCTTTGATCATGTCTAAGATCGCATATTTGTCAAACGTCTGGGAGTCTGCTTCCGGGATCGGCACGTAGAGTCTGCGCACTTTATAAGAAGCGCCCCAGCGTGTCATAATATCTGGGAAGTAGTTGAAATCCCCAGGCATATGGCTCACTACATACTCTAACTAAGAGAGTATGAGTGTCCAGCGCTGTATCTTAGACACCTAATATTCAGGCATATTTGGATGACTCTTCAAAGGGTCGAAGATAAAGATGAGGTTGCGGTGATCTGTTTAGATGCTTGTCTCTGCGAAAGCGGTGTAGTAGTCCGTTTGTTACATGGCGTACTACGCCGGTATAGTATACCATGGAGAACGCCTCCTTCTCACAGATCGACCACCTTGACATGGCGCCGGTGAAGGCGCCGCTGAAAACTGGCTAGTGGTTCGTGATGTTGCTCTGCTTGAAGCTTAGCCGCATCCTCCTGTGGGATTTGTGTGAGAACAACCACCCAGTAATTTTCTGAGGAGTTGGTTCTCATGCACTGCTTCTTTGCAGGATCCATGTGACTCAGCGTGATACGCTCGGCGATGAGCTTCGTGAGATCCTCAAAGAGCTTGTGAATTTCTGGTGTCCAAATGTCGGACCCCAGCTTCACCTTCTCCAGCGCATTATTTTAGAACCGTGCATTTTTGTTAAGGTTAACAGGAGGGCTTGAAACGGACCAACTTTCTTGTTGTACTCTGGGATACCTGTGCGCGCATCCAATTTATCGCGCAGATAAATTGTTGGAGGTCCCCTGCCGTCTCAGGTCTCTGCATGAAAAGCAAACCGTCGATACGGCGCGGATCAAGCGTGATACATGCCGCCGTAACGATTCTTCCGCACCACTTCGCCTTTTGTGTTACGAGAGAGCGCTTACCCGGGCTAAGGGTGAAGTTCCAATCTCGGCCCAGCCCAAGGAAGTTTTCCATCAATTACATGTGCTCGACGAAAATGATGGCGTGTAGGAGCCAGCCATCGATCCAGATAAGAATATTTTTAGCAATGTCTTTAAATTCCGAGCATCATCTCCATATTCGGCATGGGCCTATCGTCCTTGATTGTGGCATTGTTGATCGGTCTAAGGTCCACCGTCATGCGGAACATGACCGGTGGAGCCTTAGGAACGAGGAGTGGGGCGGCTACCCAATAGGCGCTGCGAATGGGGCGGACGAGGTTTTCACCATCGAGTTCTGCGCACGTATTCGACAAAAATGCTTGTTTTTGTGGCGGATATCGGCGCGCCCTTCTTTGCACTGGCTTCACTCCTTCCTTGAGAGTAATTCGAATGGGTCTATGTTCCAGGGCGGTCTACCAGTTAGATTTGAAGAAACGACTGAACAGTATTCCTTTATAAGGTAATCTATTAGTGCCTCATCGTTAGCAGGGATCTTCTTTCGATAGAAAGCGTCAGCCCCATAGCTTTTGATTGCATCATAGGCCCTATCTTTCATAGCATAAATTAGCGCCTCTTCCTCCTTAGGGTCTACTTGACCTATAGTTAGGCAAGGGGTTTCCTCCTCTAATGGGTCGGCGTCATCAAGATGTGCTCGCAGATCCATCTGCATGGGGACGTAATCGCCGGGTCAATTCGCAGAGTGCATCCTCCGCACACTTGATACGCCCTGAACACCATATTTGAGATCGAAGTTCAGGCCATCGATTTTGGCCTTTGTGTTCTGTTACATTCAGCTTACAGTAGACTAATTACCGTTCATAGCAACGGTACACTAATTAGATTAGAGTCGTTTAGGTTTAATTCAAGAGAGTAATTTAGGCCTATATAAGGACCTAAGAATAAGCAGACTCTAATAATAAAACCATCGATCATCTACCTTATAGGTTATGAGCCACAAGAGCGCATAGACAAGCGCTCTTGGTAGACAAGATCGGCAAAAGCCGAAGCAAAGCTAACAGTACATGGTACTGACTCGCAACGGAACTGAAACTTTTGTGCCAAACACTACAATGGACTTGCCATCACCAGCAACAGGATCAGGGGCAAGTGGCCCCAGCATGATGGAAAAAGCTAAAGTAAACGAAAACGCAAGACTTGCCAACGAAATCTGGTTCAATAAATTCTCGGATGGACTTACGTTGGATGCAATAATGTCAAACTTTGATGCTTGGAATGTTTACCTTATCGAAGTCACCACAGAAAAAAATTGCACGCTTATGCTAACCGAAGATCCTGGTGACGACGCCATCAAAAAGAATCAAGCGAAAAACATCCAAATGATTTTCAATAAGACGATCTGCGAAAGTTTGAAAAATGTGGTATTGGAAAGCAACGCTAAAGAAACATATGCTACACTTTATTCGCTAAAGCCAGACAGTAACTCTAAGCGCCTAGGAATTCTTAAGAAAGTTCATGACATCGACTCTGCTGAAACTGAGGATTACGTCGTTGCTATGCAAGATATACAAAAAGAAATAAAAGACATCGACCTTAAGGCTGAACATTATGAGACTAGACCGCCAGCTCATATTAACAGACTCTTGGAAAATCTCAGTGAAGAGCAGACAAAGGAAATTCAGTATTATCGCATGGAAAAGTGGGCTGACCCACAGAGCGCTACAAAGATAGATTTCTTCAAAATGGGTCTCATCTTGATCAAAACATTTGAACACTTCAAAGGCATAGACACAGCAATACATTCAAAAACAAACCCAGTGGATACAATACAGGTGGATTTCATGGAACGAAATGCAAAGAAGATCACCCGTCTTGGGTTCCCGCTCATAGCTACGACTACTGTGACAAGAACCCAAACACGAAAGATCCCAAGGGCAGAGACGAAAGGATAGCTCGACGCAAGGCTAGACAAGACAAAAAGACTGGAGGAGACGCTCCAAGTAACAGCAAGACAAGCGAAATTTATAAGCTCAAGGTCACAGTAGCGGCGCAGAAGAAATTACTAGCAGTCAAAGAAGCTCAGTCTAAAGCAAATGAGATGGAAGCAGCGTCGAAACTCATATTCGACGATGACGAAGACTTAGACATTCAAGCAGCTGCCCTACAGAACTATCTACTTTCTCTAGAAGCAAACACTGTAAAGATGGGAGCGAAGGCCGCTGGTGACTTTAACTGCTATACTCTCGCAACTGGTATAATAGACTCCGGTGCAAGCGCAACCTTTGTAACATCTATGGACAAGATCAGCAACGCTTTGAAACACAAAACCCAACTAAGAACAGCTAATGGGCAGAAATGTTGTACGACATCATTATATTCAAGAAAAAGTCAATCAAAAAAGCTTGAAACTAATTCAGGTACTGACAACTGAGCAAGAAGCAGATTTTCTGACCAAACCAGTATCAAGAATATTGTTTAAAAAAGCAACGATGAAAATTAGATTCCCAGTATCGTAAGAACGAAAGACGGAGTATCAATCGGGGGGGGATGTTACATGCAGCTTTTCATGAGTTACGATTAATATCCTTCTTTTCGTGTTACATGCAGCTTACTGTAGACTAATTGCCGTTCATAGCAACGGTACACTAATTAGATTAGAGTCGTTTAGGTTTAATTCAAGAGAGTAATGCAGGCCTATATAAGGACCGAAGAATAAGCAGACTCTAATAATAAAACCATCGATCATCTACCTTATATGTTTAGCCAGATGCAAGCTGATATTAAAACCGTCTCCATCTGTGAACGGCAGGCCGAGAATAATTTCGCCAGCTTTCTTATGCAGATACAGCTGGATGTTCTTAAACTCGACCAGGCAGATAGTGTGACTATCTCCTTGGATGTAGCTGTTGCCGTACCGAAAGTGGCTTTCATTGTGAAGGACGTTTCTGCATTCTTAACTGTGTAAGAGATGCCGGCTTTTTCAGACACCTTGAATTGTTTGAGGCCAAGCAGATTTACGTTCGAGCCTGTATCAATAATACAGGACGCATTATCGCCGTTAATCTGTTGCTTAGATGAAGGCTGGCTTTCGTCCGTTGTCTATTTGTGGACTGGCTTTTCATTGTGAATTATTTTTGCAATAACTTTGCCTTTGTTGTCTGTGACAAAGGTTTTAAGCATTTTGCTACTTTGTTGTCTGTGACAAGGGTTTTAAGTTTTTTTGCTACTCAAGCCCTCTTTGCGAGTGCTTGAGTAGGGACGCTTTCGTACTCGTGCCACGATCCTCGCGGGGAATGTGTGCACCGAGGGCTCGTCAAGGTCCATTGGATCATCGACTTCATTGTTGTAGTCGACCGAACTTTGTTGTTCGTGCTCCAAGTCCATGAGCTCTCTGTGAGGACCATTGAACTTGGGTGTGGCTGGCCCGTGCTCCAAGTCCATGGACTCTTTACGAGCTCCATAGAACTTGGGCATGACTACACTACTGTTGCAAGTAAGGTAGTAGGCAGCAGAGATGGAGGCCTTTGTATATCTACGGGACTGTTTAGCGTGGTTATCCCACTGCTTCTGCTGGGAACGCTCCTCCGCTTACGTCCAGTAGCCCCAAATGTTCGCGAAGTCGTCGCCATACGCGGCGTTCGGGCAGTCGCAGAAAAAGTGGTACTGCCCAGTGCATGTATCCTTTTTGATGCACAGGGGTGGCTCCAGTGGATCGAGTCCTTGGCGGTTATGATGTTAGTACTGGGACCTGGAGATGTGCAGTTTTAGGCCTACCAACTCGAGCACGGAGTCGCGGAGCCAGTCAGAAATCTTGTAAAGGACATTGCGCCTCGGGTGTGCTTTTCCTGCGATGCGGCGCACACGGTTGCTTCCTTGAGAGGCTCCTCGGCCTCGGTTAACTCCTCGTCCTTCTCGACCATCATGTGCGCGCAGGCCTCTGCCTGCGACACGTCCGCGTCCTGAGTCCTGGTGCTGGGGGCGGGTCTGGCCTTGCTTCCACGCAAGCGTAAGCATGCCGCGACCGCGTCCTCCTTCAACTGGTGGCTCAAGTTTCTGACGTCCACCGCGGTATACTCCTCCTTTTTTAGGGTAGGATTTACCGCAGCCGCGACCATGCCCTTGAAAAGCGACATGGCCGCAGTGATGGCTAGCGCGGCCGCCGGCGCTGCCATCAACGGCATGTTCACTGGCCTAGTTCGGCTTGCCCTTGTCGTCCATATCATAGGCCTCGTCACACAGGAAGTCACACCATTTATCGAAATCGTCTTTCACCGGTAGTTCATCGGCGACTCCCTTGAGCAGACGTTCACGCAGCAAAATGATCGTGACTACCTCTTTGCTGAGATAGTCGAAAAGGTCCGATTTCCCGCCATTCTTTGAGAGTTGGTCAGCGAATTCGGCCCTGTCACGGAACGCTAGGTGCGTAACCGTGACGAGCGTGTCCGCCGCGTTGCGACAGGTGGCCCGTACTTTCCAGAAGAGCTTTTACTCTCGCAGGAAAGTAGAGGGGCGCTTCGGCTCCTTCTTTTTGCATCGAGATAGATACATCTTGAAGAGCTCCACATCGTCAATCCCCGCGTACTTCCATTTCTCACCGGACGCTTTCTTGTAGCACGCGCTCAAAAGGTAGGAATCCAGTCACGAATTCGACACCGTCGCCTTAAATGTAGGCTACTTCGGCCGCTGGCCCTTCAATTATCGCTGGTATTGGACGAGATGGTAGGCCTTTACTTATGTACCGGGCGTAAAGGGTGATCGCAGTCGGTGGGGTCGGGGGACTTTGATGCATCGTCAGTTGTCGAACTGACGAGGATCTACTTCTATAGAGGTACAGCCGAGAGGTGTTTGTGTAACGCCGTCTCATTTTGGACGGCCGGCGCCGCCGTCTCATTGTGGACTGTCTGCGTAGCCGCCACTATGGTCTTGGCGAGCAAGTGTTCGAAACCTTTCGGCGAGGTACCTTCGACTGCCCACAGGCCATAGGCTTCCCGCTCTGCGCCATCACGTATTCCTTTCATAAACTTAAGCGACGGCTTCTCCGGCCACTCCCCTGCTCCGTTTATGTGTGAGGAGGCAGGCGTCGTAGGCGCGGGGGATACAACTGTAGGGGCGGCGGTTAGATCGGGGCGAGCACGGGGGGGGGGTCATTGGACAAAACATTCTTCAATTATTCGTGACGATGCTTCGCACGCAGCTCTTTGTTGATCTGCGCGTCATAGGCCTTCTGATACATCCCCAGGTCGCGGCTCCATAGCACCCTGAGGCGCACGTCGTCGTAAGCTCGGGTCGGTTCCTCGCCGCGTAACTCTCGAACGGCCTTGATAAAGAAAAACGTTTTGTCGAGGTCTCGGGCGTCATGATCAAACTGCTCATCAGCCTCAATCTTCTCTCGTAAAAGTTTCTTCGCGTATTTTCTGGCCTCGTAGTCGACCTCGGCTTTTTCTCAACCGATGCTCTCGATTTCCTTCTCGGCTCGCCACTTCTTAGCGGCTGTATTCATCTAGACTTTCTGCATCTCGGCCGCTTCGCCGAAAACTAGAATGGGCTGTTGCGGCGGTGCCTCTTTAGAGGATCTGCCTTGATGACGGGTATTATGTAACTCTGGGTGAGGTTGCGAGCGGTCGTCGGGGTTGCAGCCTTGGGTGACGCGGGCGATGTAGATTATTTCGAAAAATCATCGTTGTCGTCGGAGGCGTCCTCTTTTTTGAGGGCGTCTGCTTCTTCGTCTGCGACGTCCTCTTTGTCGAGGACGTCGTTCTTGGAATCAACGTCCTCTTTGTCGAGAGCGTCGTTGTTGGCAGCCTCTTTGTTGAGACTTCCGCTGCGCTTCTTGCGCTTCTCGGCCAGGTCGGCGAAGGCATCTTTGTGGTTCACCTCCTTATTCTGCTTCGCGGTTCGTTTGGCCTCGAGCTTGGCCACGCGATTAGCTTCCTGCTTCCGGGTGGTCTCGGCATCTGTTGCTTGCTCTTGCGGAGTGCGACGTTTTGCCCGCTTGGACATCGGCGTCGGCGTCGTACTCGGGGAAGATTTGTCTTCTTTGGCGCGCTTGCTGGCGCGGGGCGTGTCTTTGACCATGTTCTCACCCCTACTCTCTTTGTCGAGGCGTACGGGGTGGGCGGTGGGCTCTCATTTTCTCCTTGTCTAGCACTTCGTGCCTCCTCTGCCGGCTATCTGATATCTGGCAAGGCTCCTAATTCGAATTTCTGAGCGCCGGGCAGAGAGGGCACGTGCTCAGAAAGGGAGAGAGAGAGAGTTGGTCAGTGTAGCACTAAGTCACGGCAAGTGGGTTGGTGCGCCCAAGAGGAAGATGCGTCAGTGTTGACGTCGGTACCCATCTCCTTTCGAGGCCCAAGGTGAGTGCGTCATGTATTCACCCGAGTTTATTGTTTGACAGTCGATTACGGCGCTCATAGCACTGTCTATGAGTAAGTTATGAGACCACCTGAAACTCGGTCGTTTTGGGCGATCACGGCAAAAGATGCAGGGCACGTGAGCTGATGTGGACAGAGCTGTCATTGATGACATCACTGTAAGCAAAACGCTTGGGCGTGCTAACACGTTACCTGTACATCAGATGCTGTCGATCATGTTTCCGTAAGATCCTTCAAGCGAATAGCATTGAATTCCAGATTAGCTTTGATTAAACCGACCTGCCCCGATCTTAAATACTGGTCTGCAGCTTATTCTTAAGTAAGCTGCAGCCAGTATTTAAGATAAGAGAAGTAAAAAGAGAAGAAGGTAATCCCATAAACCGGGCCAAGCTCCCATTATTGCGGAGGACGTCCTTTTAAAAAAGGAATGTAACAAAAATGGGGGACACACAAGATTACAGAGAGACGGCAACACTCGCGTGAAAAAAATGGAAGCATGAATTTCATTTCATTTTTTGAAAGTTTGTTTCGATCGAAGTATCGTATCGATACGTGTAATTTTCTCAATATGTCTCCCCCTCAGCCTTTTCTCCTCAATTTCCTCCCGTAAGGAACCCTCGTTCACTATGTTCAGTCTCTGCTGGGTAATTAAGCGAATTCGCTTTAGAAAGCGCCATAGGTCTACTACTCATGCTCATTTCAATTTACGGTACAAGTTCTGGTCCCATATAGCAAGTTTTCACTATTGTAGTACTCCCAGACGATGCCTTGAAAATGGTCTCCGGCAGAAGAGCTATCAGCAATAGAAGCGGCAGAGCCGTTAATATCACAATTTTGAATAAGTGAAATGAAAAAGTTGCTTATTGTAAGCGAAGACTTTTTAACTAATAGCTAATATTGGCTGAGTTGCTGGCGAATGGCTGCGATTGCTATTCAGAAAAGAATGAACCTAGGCTTTAGGACTGTTGCTCACTTGGATAATTAGTGTCGAAGTCATTTTAGTACCTTTATTCTTTTGCCATCTTGAGGCATAGATGTGTAAACGATCTTTGAGCTAATATTAGTTTAAATGATCATATGGTTTGCCATTTTTTTGGCCTAGCAAATATTGGACCCAGGCTTTAGGACTGTTGCTCACTTGGACAATTAGTGTTCAAGCTATTTTTAGTTCTTTTTAATTTGCGCCGTCTTGAGGCTTAGATGTGTAAACGATCTTTGAGCTAATATTGGCTGTTGGGGAGAACGGTGCGAGCGTTTTCCTCGACGTGACAATTCACTCTGTGCAGGCCAACGGGGCTTCTCGGAGCCTTAGCACTCTCTTTGACAACGCCGAGAAGGTCAAGAGAGACAAGTACGAGGCATTCGCTCAGGAAAGGGGCGCCGCCTTCGTACCTCTTGTCATGGAGGCCAACGACGGCTGGTCAAAGTGCGCTCAAAAATATCTTAACATTAGTCACCGGGCAAAGCTAGGGGGGAAGACGGCGGGTCCAGGCAACGCACCGGCGCAAAAGTTGCCGGGCAAAGTAATGTGACATCCGGACATCCAGAGCTACTGACAAACAACATTCACGTGAAAAAACTACTTTCATATTCCCGAGGCCATATTTCGAGTTGGGAAAATACTTTTCGGACTCCATGATGTCATGATATTAAATTCGGGGATGAAAACAGCAAAATCCGATCAAACTTTGCATGATTTATTTTTAATATCATCATAGCCTTGCCAAGGCAAGGTGCGTAGCTCTTGCTCTTCCTTTCTTTTGCATGACGCTCTTCCACCTGCTCTTCCTCCTGTTTCTGGCTCTACTCGGGAAGGGCGATTCACTTGCAAGGGAACCTAGTAAACTTGCTAATTATGCGATGATCACGACGCGTGGAGACGTCTTCTGCAGAAGGGTATTGAAATAGTGCCCCGGACACTAATACTAAACGGGCACTAATTTTTCGCGGATACTTTTTACGATTATTGGTATAGTGTCCTAGAAGTCGAAAAGTCTTCAAGGCTGTATACGCACTTTATACAGTGTGAAAAGATAAGCCCGAAAAGTCTTGACATTCATGCTTGTCAAGACTTTTCGGGGTTATCTTCTTACAATGTACGTAGCCTTGAAGCTCGACTTCTTGATAGGACACTACATTAGTGTCTACTACTGTATCTAATGCCAATAGCTAGCTAGAGCGAGGCCCGCCCGGACAGTTGCTCACTTGGACAATTAGCGTTCTAGTTCTTTTAGTATTTTTAATTTGTGCCGTCTTGGGGCTTAGATGTGTAAACGACATTTGAGCTAGAGCGAGGTCGTACTGGAGGCGGCGCTTCGCAATGACTGTCCAACGCATGAATGTCATCTCACTTCAGAAGCGGATGGAAAATCCTGGCTTTAGTACAGCTGCTTCTTCGGGCATTTAGTGTAGTGTAGGTGTCCTACCCCTGTCATCATGTCACAATACTACCACTAACAATAGTATCGGTAACTATAGAATAGGAACCGTTACGGTTAGGTCAGTCAAC
>JAULCF010657916.1:0-24500 GCA_032361265.1 Devaleraea mollis | reverse complement strand
AGAATTATCCAAAGAACACTTTATAGTTCTTCCAAGTTTAAAGTAATGGTTTTTTTTGTAGAGGTAATAGCTGTCTGGAACAAGCTGTCCTGCTGTTTTTTATGAATAATTGTGATGAGTTTTAGCTATTGCATTATTTAAAAAAACTAGAAAATATCGGGTAATGTTTAGATTATTTGCATTATTCATGAAGATAGTCTTTGAGTCTTTATAGAGCTACTTCAAAAGAAAAATTATGTGAGAATGCTACTTATTTAATGCTTAAAATAATGATTTTAGGCATGTTTATGAGTATGAAACAGTAGTAAAGCAGTTTGTAAGAGGTATTTTAAGGTTTCTTCTGGGAAGTGTAGAAGGCTAAATCTAGGCTCGAGCCTTAGGAAATAGCTAAATATACAGATTTTAGAGAGTAGATTTGATTCAGAACATTTGCAGAGACTACATCACTAATATAGTCAAATGATGTAGCCTCAAATTAATCTTGTCACCTTAGTTACTACTTAGTTAATAAGACAATTTCAAAGGTATTAACTGCTAAGATAAGGGTACTTAGTTAACATGTTTCTTTGATAAAAGTGCTGCTATATTAAGCGGCGAGAACTTTCTGATGCTTTTTCGTTATAACCAAGTAATTTTGCTTCTTGCTCACCAGAATAGATTGTTTCCTTTAAAAAGCTTTCAAAGTTTTCAGGTGTTTTGTTGAAATGTAGCCCGACTACTGTACCTGTAAAACGAAAACTGTCGTTTACTTCGCCACGATCAGATATGCGTAAACAAGCGTCGCCACTACCTAGTGTAAATCTGCCGTATTCTCGACCAATTTCAGAAAGTACATAGAGTCCATAACCAGAGTTGTCAAATATATTGTGTGCTTTGTTGTTGGAGCGACTTAAGCCAGGTAAAACGACTTTGTTGAGTGCATCGCAATCATCCACAACAGGCAAAGTTGACTTTATAGAGTGGCGAATGCCAATGCCACTATCAAGGATGCCAAGTTGCACCTGACCGTTGCCCCAACGCTGACCACAAACATAGCAGTGCGTTGCTTCTGCATGTTCAAAGACATTGCGAATGACTTCTCTAATGCTATAAGCAATGCTCCAAAAAGCGTCTGGAGATTGTTCCATATCTACTAAAATGCCTGCAAGCTTTTGGCTTTCTTCTAAAATAACATCACGCAGTTTTCTGTAAGGTGGTTGGGTTAATGCCAATAAAGTATCTTTTTCTATACAGGTGATTGGCATGAAGTTGCTTGTGCCAGAAGCTTGCCCAACAGCGTTGCCGATGTTTTCAAAACCACAGTAATCAAAGAAACCCATGTGCCTGAGATAGCTTTGGGCAGGGTTGTTTTTCTTTATGCCTTCAAGGTTGGTTTTGAAGTCATTTCTTTGACGATGCTTGAGGACATCACGTAGTTTTGCGCCAATGACAAGACTGGCTACAGGACGTGCAAATTCTAATTCTGCTAGGTTGATGCTGACCGTTGGCTCGAGCCTGATGCTTTCCAGCGCATCTAAGGTTTTTTGGAGTTGAGGACCATAGTTAAGGCGTTTTGGCAGGTTTAGTTGCATGGATTTAGTATAACACATATTACCTTATTAATTAAGGTGTATTTTCATAAAACCTTGATGGTTAAGACTTCTGAGGAAAAATCTAGCCGTTATATTTAAATATAACGGCCAAATAACGGCCTACATGATATTGTCTTTTTAAATCAAAAAGCTGTAAGGAGCTAATAATGTGACATTGCCTTTTTAAGGCAGTTGCGTACTGAGTATAAAGATGAGCCTATGGTTTAAGGGTAGTCAGTAGCGTTTCATAGCAGTCGTACTAGTTCACTAAGTTTGTACACATTCTTTGAATTTCAAGTGTTGTTGATAACAGGAATTTAACTATTTGTAGAAAGAAATTTTTAAGAAAGAAGGATGGAAATGAAACAGTTCGAAAAGTTACTAAGGGTTGTGTGTTCACCTAAGGATATGAGAAAGAACATCAATGAAACAAAGCTAATGTCTAGGAAGATTTTTCGATATAGAGCTGTTGTATATGCTGCGGTGTTAGGCATACTACTTATATTGAGTGCGTGTAGTTCGCCAGCGCCTAAAAAACTGCCTGTTGTTGCTGAGTCACCTCCACCAGTTTTGTCTTTTGGTATTGACCCTGTTGCACAGACAGTAAAGACTTTGGGAGCTAGTGTGTTGAGTGTGCAACAGATTGGTAATGTTCAGATTGCTAACGTTCAGATTGGCAATAAAGATTTTCAGCTTAAGAATTTTACATATGAGTTTTTAGCAGATAATAAGGTCAGGATTTATGCTGATTTTGTGAATGCACCTTTGATTGAGGAGAATAGAACTCCAAATGCAAAAGCGCTTCTGGTACCTATTAGTTTTGAGCAGAATGGACGCACATCTGAAGGTATAAAAAGCTTATCTTTACCCTTAATAGATTCTAGTAAGCTTGATGGCCGTGAACGCTTGTCACCATATGAAACTGTTAGAGGAATTGAGTTTTTAGTAGAACATCAGGGTAGCTACTTTGAGTACTTTGTTGATGCTTTTTCTAAGGTTGAAAAGGTTGTTAGCTGTATAGGTAATTTTGGATCGGTGAAACAGTTTGCGACTTGCAAAGTTGTGTATGGCACTATTGTGCTTTCAGTTAATTCGTTGACAGCTACAGATCGTTCAATTTTGAATCAGATTACTGCCATTAAGGGTAACTTGACTGTAGGGCAGCTATCAGATGGAAAAAATATAGAAGACACGGTGAGCGTTAGCATTGAGAATTTATTTGCTAACTTAGAGCGAATCGATGGTACCTTGCAAATATCAGGTATGTCTGGTTCACTATCAGGTTTTCCTAAGCTTAAGCATGTAGAAGATTTAAATATTTTCTCTAATAGGAAACTTCGTTTTTCAGGGTTAAATGAAATTCAAGAACTTTCAACACTTAGTTTGCGCTTCAACTCTTTTGACTCAGAAAGTCTTAAGGCTTTTGCTAAACTAAATAAGGTGAAGGAAATATATATAGAAAACAATTTTACCTTAGAAAATCTAAGCTTTTTAAGAAATCTTCAATCGGTATCTCGTTTAGAGATTTTTGAAAACGAGAACCTCACGGAGCTAACGGGTTTAGAAACGCTTAGCGAAGTAGATCAAAGCCTTAAAATATACTTTAACAAAGAGTTGAAAAGCATTAATAAACTTGCAAAGCTCGATCGTACAAGAGAGGTAGAGATCTATAATAATGTCACCCTCGATTGCTCTCTACTTGTACAGGCTGCTGAACCCTATGCACCTAAGTTCTTACCAATTACTAAGTCCTTTGGAAATGCAGTGGATTGCCCTTTGTCCTCCGTAAATACTTCAGGCTCAGTCTTGCTTACAAAGTTTGAAGAGTTAGCAGCACTTGAAGGCGTAAAAACTATCAACGGGAACTTATCTATCCGTATTAAAGATCCTGTACCTAGCTCGGCTCTTGCACCATTAGCTAAGCTCGAGCATGTTGAGGGTGATTTTATTCTTGATATAGTTGCAAGAACAGGAAATCTTGAGCTCTCTCAATTAACAAGCTTGAAACGTATTGATGGAAGTTTGCGAGTTTACTCAGGATTAAAAGATTTTGCCGGTTTGTCTCATTTGAAAACTCTGAGTCTGGGTGGTTTAGAGATTAATCATTGTGGTGGTATAGGTCTTGTAGACTGTTCTAAAACGAGTAATGTAAGTTTTAATTCTTTAAAAGGACTTAAAGAATTTAACATAACGTCTCTGGATGAACTGATTCTTGTAGGTACAGACATAACTTCCTTCGATGGAGTGTTTCCTGTTTTGAAAAAGGTCACAAATTTGACCTTAGAGCATAATGACAAGCTTAGATCGTTAAGTGGTTTAGAGGCTATAGAGTTGACTACATCTAGTGTTGTTAGTCGTAACAAGCTCTTTGAGTGTAATACACCAGACCGCTTCAAATTTTTACCGCTTGATAAATCTGAACAAAACCTTAAGAATTGCCCCACAGAAGCAACTATTTTTAAAGATGTCTTTGTTTCTAACAATGATGATGCTAAGCAGCTAGAGGGTATTGCTGTTGTTGCGGGTAGCTTAACGATTCAGGCTGGTAGCGATCTAACTCGATTAGATAACTTTGAGTCCTTACGTCAAATCAAAGGGGATTTAACTATAGGTGTCGGACCTAATCAAAATAAAGCTTCAAGCAATGTTGGTTTAAATACGCTTACTGGCTTAGAAAAGCTTGAAACTGTAGAAGGAAATCTTGTTATAAGACGCAATACGTCATTAAGTTCAATGACGGCACTTAGCTCCTTAAAAAGTGTTCTGGGTTTTATACAAATTAGTGACAATGCTAAGCTGAATTGCTCAGCTTCACCTAAGCCAGCTTTTTTACCAGCTAACACTTCTGTAAATAACTCTGTAGATTGCGAAACGAAAACAGAGGCCTATCAATTAAGTACGAATAGTACACCGCTCGAGCTTAAACGTAGTGCGTCGGGTTCTGTTGATGTTAAAATTGTCAGTCGTGCGACTGGGTTTAATGAAGCTATTTCCTTCTCTGTAGTACCTAACCCGAATGTAAGTGTGAGTTTTGATCCTGTAAATGTGACCAGTCAAAATAAAACTAAGCTGAATCTGACACTATCAGAAATTGCGCCATTAGGTACGTTAACACTGGTTATTAAGGCTGAGTCGGTTGAAAGTAAGGTTCAGCAATCTACTACTTTAAAGATTTTAGTCTCGGGTAATCCTGCACGTATTGATTCTGTTGAGATTATTGATAATGAGGGTGGCAAGACGGTGCCTCAGGGTACAACTGATATTAGTCTGCGTATAACAGGTCAGCATTTTTATAATGTTTCAGATTTTCTACTTTATAACGATAATAGGTTAGTTAGAATTCGTGGTGCTTATGTCTTAGATGCTAAAGGAGCACCTAAATTAGCTACAGCTACAAGTGCTGAAGTTAGTTTTGCGATTCCACCAGAGTTTAATGGTTCTTTGAATCTTGATATGACAACAGATGTTGAAACGACAAGAGTTGATTCAGTTGTTCAAGTAATACCTACACCCGAACCTGCATTAACCATAAGCCCTGCAATTTTTGTAACAAATATAGGTAGTGTATCACACCCATTTACGCTTAATATTGATAATAGTAAACAAGTAACATGGCGTTATGGCATTGATGAATCTAACGATACGACAACTGTGACAGCAATTGGTAATAGTTTTAGCTACACACCACCTGCTACAGGTAATGGATTCGAAACCAAGCTAGAAGCAACCGTTGATGGACGAAGTGTTTCAGCAACAATCACTGTTGCTCCCAAACCTATTGTTAAACCTCAAACCTTTGATGTTAAATTTGTAAGTCTAAAAGTTGAGGAAACAGATGGCTTTTGTGATGCAGGTTCTGCAGCAGAACTGTTTTATAACTTCAAAATTAATGACACTGTTACAGATTCAGTTCTAGAAGATGATGCTATAGACTTTGAATTTGGACAAACCAGAAATTTGTCAAACAAAGTTGTAAATGTTTCAGCTCCAATAACGCTAGCCTATACTGTTATGGAAGATGACTTTGGTGGAGATGATATTTTAGTAAAAACAAGCTTTGTCTTAGAAACACCAATTCAAACAGGCACATTTAGCAAGGTAACAAACAATAATGAAGAAGGTTGCAGACTAAGTGTTACATATCAAGTAGATCAGCCTAATTTATCGTTAGAAGTAGTTGGTCACTAAGTAAATTTAAAGATATTTATCTTAATAAAAGTTTTCTGTATATCAATGTGGGTAAAAGTGAAGCGACCAGTCTCTTAACTGGTCGCTTTTTCTAAAACATTGAACTACTAAAATTGCTTTTGTAGATGTATGCTAACTGTACTTAATTCCTTTGAAAATTCTATATTCTAGTAAGAATATGAATTTAAGTATGTAGCGGAATATGGTTGGTATTTTGAAGCATAGAGCTGCTTATTAAATGTGGTTATTTTCTATTTAGTCAAGTGGTGTAGTATTCCGAATCTTACAAGGTGCTTTACACTCATTCTATATAACTTATTAAGTAAGAAGTATTTCAAGGTTTTTATGCAAAATACAAATAGGTAGATGTAGCTACTAGATAGGCTTGCTTACTAGATAGGCTTGCTTACTAAATAGGCTTATCTAAGGTAATGTGGGTTAAGGAGTTATTATGAATTTATCAGGAAATAGAATACCGAAGTCTTTAGTATTTTTATTGTTTAGTATAGCTATGCTTGCTTTTACATCTTGTACAACAGTGGAACCTGAAGAAAAAACGCCAGAACCTGTTAAGGTTCGACCGGCAACGATTGCCCAAGTAGAGGCGGACTGTGCAGGTTCTTTTGATACATCTGTCACTGAGCAATCACTTGTTTTAACGGTTCAAGGAACGAAGGCAATTTTTAGAGGTCTTATAGATGGTACTACACCTGCGAAAATTACTAACTTAATCAATAACAATCCTGAGGTACGTACGATTGTATTGGCCTACGGCCCAGGTTCAGAAGATGATGACGCTAACCTTCAGGCTTCTCTGGCTGTACATAATTCAGACTTAGCAACTTGTGTGCCAGATGGTGGCGAGATTGCATCAGGTGCAGTTGATTTCTATTTGGCAGGAAAGGTACGGCGTTTAGGTACGGATACTTTTGTGGGTGTTCACTCTTGGGCAGATGGTAACGGGACTGAAGGTGGCGATTTACCTAAGAATGATCCTGAGCATAAGCTGTTTTTAGATTATTATGCAGCTATAGGTGTTCCTGCTGATTTTTACTGGTACACATTAGAAGCTGCCCCTGCAAATGGTATACATAATATGACAGAAGCTGAACGTGTGCAGTTTGGGATGGAAAAACCTTAAAGAGATTTAGTTAGAAATTACAGTTCAAAAAGTTTAGTGTTGAGGCAAATAAAAGGGTGACTAGTTATTTTACTAGTCACCCTTTTTATATCTAATTTTGAAAGTATGTCTCTATAAATTTACCAGTAGTAGTTTCCAAAATCAATATCGTCGAAAATCTCATCTTCAAATATCTCGATGAAGTAGTACCAATCCCAGTCATCATAGAAGTCATCATAAGGTTCATCAACAATTGGGTCTGGGAGGGGTTCAGGTGTTGGTTGTGGATTAGGAACTGGTGTCGGTTGAGCTATTGGTTGTGGATTAGGAACTGGAGTTGGTTGTGGAGTTGGTTCAGGCTGTGGAGTTGGTTGTGGATTAGGAGTTGGTTGAGGCGTAGAGATACCAGTAGTGATTGATTTTATCCAAGGTAAGTATGTTGAGGTTTGTGCATAAACACCTGGGTGTGTTTCTAAGGCACAGCCTTCACCAAAACTTACTATTCCGACATGATTCCATACACCACCACTTTTGATAACTAGTGGACCACCACTATCGCCTTGACAAGAATCTTTACCACCTTGTTTTGGCGCAGCACAAATCCATGCATCGTCATAATCTTTACCGCTTTTATTATAGGCTGTTGTACATTCAGCGTCGCTACGTACAGGTACATCTACTTCGTGAAGTTGGAGTGGGAAGTCTTCGCCTGTTGTTGAGCGATTGCCCCAGCCCATTACTCTAGCGATTGCGCCTGTGTTTTGAATAGCTGTATTGTTTATCAAGTTTACTGGAGTTTTTGTTGAGGCTCGAGCCAGCTCGAGCACTGCGACATCAGCAAGTAGTACGCTATCTTCCTCTTTATAGTTAGGATTACTATAAATCTTCTTGACCTGAATACGTTCACCAGTAGATTCATTGCCAAGGTTAGTTGCACCGATCAGTACATCAACACCATTAGCAGTTTCGTCCTCTATACAATGTGCTGCTGTAAGTACAAAACGTGGAGCAATAAGTGCGCCACCACAAAAGTGACCTTCTGCTGCGGTATTACCTCTACTTATAAGTCCTGTCATCCATGGGTAGGAGGTATTACTTGCAGAACCGTTAATGACTTGAGGGGTGAGGCTCGAGCGCCCTTTATTCCCCTGCTGATTATTCTGTAACAGCGCTTCAGAACTCGCCCATTTCTCTGGCAGTATTTGCCTGATGTTGTAAGCACCTGGAGCTAAATTAGAAAAGCTATAATCCCCTGCTGCGTTGGTTGAAGTTTTTCTTTCACCAGCATCGAGTTTGTTATTATTATTGCTATCTATATAAATAGTCCAATTCGCTAAACCTTTTTCCTTAGCATCTCGTGTAGCATCTTGATTTTGATCATGCCACACGTTGCCACTGACAGAACCTTTTTTTGTTTCAGTAACTTGTGGACTAGCTGGAGATGGTTGCGGTGTGGCTTGGGGTGTTGGTGTAGGGCTTTGACCACAACTACTAAGTAAAACTCCTAGTGTGACTAATATGCTTCCGATGGATAAGAGGGTTTTGTTCATGGCTTTACTCCTTTTGGGTTACTTACTAACCTAAGTTTAGGAGTTTGCTGGGGTTATGGCATCTACTGAGAGAGGTAGTTGGAACTAGTACAAATGGGTTAGAGGGTTTTAGACGATTGAGGGTGAACCCTCCAGTTCCCCAGTCTCCCAGCCTCCCAGTCCCCTAGTTCTACCTATCCTGTTTAGAAGGCGTGAGCTAAAGGTAATAGCAAAGGCTACAGTAGCGTAGGATGTGTATTGCTATCAATAAAGAACAATAAAAAGTAATCAAAAATCCATTAAGATGCTCGTTGCAAGCTTAGGATATAATATTCAAATGATATGAATTAGAGTGCTTAAAATGTGAATGAGTATTATAATTCATCTGCTAGCAATCGATTATTTATAAGAGATAAACGCAGTCTATGCTACGTTACTATTTTAAATCTGATATTTAGATAAAAATAAAAGCGACCAGTTTTATCACTAATCGCTTTTACTAAAATATTGAAGCACTACCCAGATTTTATATATAAGTACAAGTTAGTACTTACCTCGTCTACGAAATAACCTAACAGGATCATATAAGTCACCCCGATTATCTGATAAACTATTTGCTTCACGGGCATAGTGTTCTTGGAGCTCATCAATTTGAGGATTATACAAACTAACCCCAATACTATAAGCTGCACGACCAATAAGATGAGCGCCAATAGGTGCTGTAGCAAATAAAAACAATACTATTATGATTGCTTCAACAGCAACACTTAAGGTGGCAAAATGATTCGCAACGGCTAAAAGAACAAAGCCCACACCAACTGTTCCAGCTTTTGTGGCAACGTGCATTCGTGTCATTAAGTCAGGCATAGTAGTAATGCCGATACTTGAAATTAAGATAAAACCCATGCCAACGAGAAGAAGTATTGCATCGAAAAGCTCTGTCATGTTTATTCCTCTTTATAGTTACTCTAGTTTTATACCAATTCTGTTTCATTAATAAATTCGAAGTATAAAAAATCTGAAAAATCTAAGCGTGTTGCGGAATATGGTTGAGCACCTAATGCTTATATATAGATAATAAATGAATAATACTTTGAGACTCAATATGACAAGTTACTATTAAGTTTCTAACGACACGTCAGCAAAGTTAAGGCATGATGGAAATCATCTAAACGAAGATGATAGTGATTAAGAATTGAACGAAGATGGTCAAGCCCATGTCGAAAAAAAGAAAGAGCACGATAACCATGTTTTTTGATAGGAATAGGTTTCGAATGATGAAGTGATTCACCCATGCGATGAGCCCAAGTAAAAGCAATGGTTACTAACGATAAAAGCGTACTAATTCTGTCTAGATCGGTAAGATGAGTAGCTTCAAAATCAAACCCTGTTTTCTTGATTGCCCTGAAAAATTCTTCGATACCCCAACGTTGCTTATAAAGAGCTAAAGATTCTTTAGGATTACCATTTGTAACAATGATAAGGTAATTACCATCTTTGAGCTTCATACCTGTTACTGAAAGCGATTGACCACAAATAAGATAACGCTGATGTAGTGTCAAAGGTTGATTCACAGGTAGGTTCACAAATAACTTGAAGACGTGTTGACTTTGTGTCTCTACCTCTGCCAACATATTTTTACGAAGGCGAATATGAAACTTGAGCTGCTGCTCATTCAGAAAATGGAACCAGTCACGTCCTATAAACTCCCTATCAGCTAGAATTGCCTTGATAGAAGTCATTGGTAAAACCTTCAATAATCGCTTAACAAAATCAATTCGCTCAGCTTGATTAGAGTTACCTCTTTTTGGTAGTAGCACCCACATCAAATTAAAGGCTGTTCCCTGATAAGCTATTCCCAATGTCATGATATTGATATTCACCAAACCAAATTTCCAGTTTGTTCGATCAATACAAAGCACTAAATCTTCTTGTTTAGGTAGTTGTTCTAAAACAAAGTCTGCAACTGCTTTTGCATCAAAATCATAGTCAGCCATAAAGCGTTGTATTCGTCGATAATTTGCTGCTTTGCCATACTTCGGATTTAAACTTGTTGCAACTTGACTTAACCCTACACTCTTTACTTGTATTATCGATAATACAAACTTCGCTATCAAATCTATTCGATAGTGACTACTCTGAATATACTGGACCAATATCTTTTCTAACGCTATGCTTGTTTCCATGGGCTAATCTCCTTTAAATCTTTGTTTCGCAACTTTGATTTTATAGGGATTAGCTCTTTCTTATTTATTTACTCTTAAGCTTTATTGAGATTGCTGACGTGTAGTTAGCAATTCATTCAAAAACATGATTAACATAAATTCTAACCTTAGCTTTTAGCAGCAAGCATTTCACTAGCTTCTTCCCATGCTTGCATTTTTCCTATCAAAGCTGTATCTAAATCACCATGCTTTTGTGCAACCTCACCCAGTTCTTGATGACTCAGTAGTGCAGGGTTTTGTAATTTGCCATTGACTTCTTCTAGCTGCTCTTCTAAAACAGCAATTTCCGTTTCAAGACTTTCTATATCGCGCTCGAGCTGCCACTTAGAGGGCGTCTTAACCTGTTCTACTTGACTTTTTGCCTCATTGGCTTTTAGTTTTTTCTGATCTTTAGCATTTTGACTTTTAACATCCTCAAGTTGCTTTCGCTTAAACTGGTAATAATCCCAATCACCTGGATAATCGATCCACTCACCATCTCGCAAATCCCAAATGAGATCAGTAGTTTCTGAGATAAAGCGTCTATCGTGTGAAACAACCAGTAATGTACCCTCGAAATAATCAAGTGCCTCTTCAAGTGCCTCAATCATTTCAACGTCTAAGTGATTCGTAGGCTCATCCAAAACTAAAAAGTTATATTCACCTAAGGTCAATTTGAGCAGTGCCAAACGTGCACGCTCACCACCTGAGAGGTCTGCTATGCGCTTAAACTGTGCATCGTAAGGAAATAAGAAGTTACCAAGCATGTTGTGCGCTTCTTTATCGCCCACCATTCGCATAAGCTCATCCACAAGCGTTAATTCAGGATCAACACCTTTAAGTTCTTGGTCGTAGTAACCGACTCGCACACGTGAACCAAACAGAAGTTCAGATTTTGGATCATCGCTGGCAACTTCGCCCATGATAGTTTTCAGAAACGTTGATTTACCCGCACCATTTGAACCAACAATAGCAATGCGTTCACCACGGCGAATCGTGAATTCTACATCTTCGAAAAGTTGCTTATCAAACTTCTTACTCAAGTTTCTAGCTTGTAAAACAATGTCGCCACTTTCAGCACACTCAAAACTAAAACGAGTGCTGCGCTCAATCATGTCAGCGTCGCCAATCATATCTTCACCTAAACGGGCTAAGCGTTTTTCCATAGATTTAGCACGACGATGAAGTTTTGCATTTTGCCTTGCCCATTTTTTCATTTGGAGGGCAGAGGCTTCTAACTTGTCATACGATTTTTGCTGACTTACTCGTGTTGCTTCTTCTAAGCGTAGCTGTTCGATGCGTGCTTCGCGGTATTTGGTTGGGTTACCTTCAAAATTGCGGAGTTTCGCAAGCGAAATTTCAGCAGTTTGACTACAAGCTTTATCTAAAAATAATCTATCGTGCGAAACAAGTAAAACGCCACCTGGATAACGGCCTAGATAACCTTCTAGCCATTCACGCATTTCCATATCAAGGTGATTTGTAGGTTCATCCAATAGTAAGACATCTGGCTGAGCCATAAGGAGACGTGCTAAACCAAGGCGTGTCTTTTCGCCACCTGAAAGATGTTTTACGGCTTCGTCTTCCCTACCTCTGAAGCCTAAAGAATACAGCACACCATCTCGCCTCGAGCGGCGTTCATAGCCACCTCGTCGCTCAAAGATCTCATGTACCTTTTCCCATTCATCATAAATTTCAGGTTTATCTAAACCTGCTTCTTCAAGCTTTTTAAGGTCTTGTTCAATCAGTTCAATATCTGCAAATGCTTGATCCGCTAGTTCTGTAATCGTTGTATGTTCTTCAAACTTAGGATCCTGCTCGAGCATAGCAATCGTAACGCCTTCACGACGATAAACTTTGCCAGAATCAGGTATTTCCTGATGCATAAGCAATCGCAACATTGTTGACTTACCTGAACCATTACGACCAATCAGTGCAATACGTGCTCCGTCAGCAACCTCAAGGTTTGCATCTTTCAAAACCGTCTGATCACCGTAATATTTTTCTACCTGTTGTAGCGCTGCCAATAGCATGTCTCTATGTTAACAATTAACGGCGAAGAAATACGTGATAATTGTTTCTGATACGCTCAGAACTACGTTTATTTTGTAAAGGTGAGCTACAACCTAACTTGTAATTGCCCCTTTCAATTTTTTTTCAGATTCTGTTCTAATACTATGTTTGGAATTATCATCAGAATACAGCACTTAATATATACAAAAACATCAAAACTATTGCGTTAATCGCTTGAAAGATTCATAAGTTGCGAAGTTATAGTTGTGATTCAAATAAGTCGAAATCGGACATACACATGATAGGATGTTAGGTATGACAGTCATCAAAGAAATGCATGTTGCTCGCACTGCTAGAAATCGCTATAGTCTTTCGGCTAGTCTGTTCTCGTACAATGGTGACCTTATCGTTGCAGACTACCGCAAAGTTCAAGAAATAACCCAGCAGATGAATGAAGCTAAGGCTGAAACTGACCATGTTGCAGCTAGTGAATTGTACGCAGCAGGCTTGTTGCATGAACTTCAACACGCGCTCATAGATGCATTTAATCAGCAAGAGCCTGAGTTCGTGGCTCGAGCCTTGACAACACTCAAACAAAACCTCGGCGCAGACGATTACGACACTACTCTAACAAGCTTTTTAAATAATTTCCCTGCTACACCCATCTACACAAACGATCTAAACGTAAGCGACTATCTAACAACTATAGATACCACGCACAGTGTTACTGGCGAAGAAATGCTTATCTTAAAGCTAAGCAACGAAAACCCAGCACTCCTAAAATTCTCAGAATTTTTAGATGACTCAACCTTAAAAAACACAGCTTATGAAGTCATTGCTAAAGGTATAGAAACATCAACTAAAAACTCAACAGCTATAGAAGGCTTAAGAGGTCTTAGTCTTTCAGATATTCTTCGCAAACCTATGCTGGCATCTCCTGATTCTCTAGAGGGACAACTCAAATTTATAGAAACCACTTATGTGCCACATCTAGATCAACGTTTTCAAAAGCTCTTTCAACAAGTGCTCTTAAGCCTTGACCTTTTCAAAGAAGAATACACAAGCCATGTAAACTTTAGTGGCCCACCATCTCCCCCACCTACTTATGTAATGGATGAAGCTACACTGTCTGGTAGAGCTGCTGGTATGGAAGAGTATGAACACTTTAGTTCTGATAGTGCCTGGATGCCCAACCTTGTACTGCTAGCAAAAAGTACCTATGTGTGGCTGGACCAATTAAGCAAACGTTACGAAAAAGATATAAGTAAACTTGATGATATCCCTGACGAAGAACTCGCTATATTTGCCAAGCAAGGCTTTACAGGTTTATGGCTAATAGGCTTATGGGAACGCAGTCACGCCTCTAAAGAAATCAAACATCGCATGGGCAATCCTGACGCTGTAGCGTCAGCCTACTCACTTTACGATTATGAAATAGCAGAAGACTTAGGTGGACAAGCTGCCTATAACACTTTGAAAGAACGTGCCTGGAAACACGGCATAAGACTAGCAAGTGATATGGTTCCAAACCATATGGGCATTGATAGTCGTTGGGTTATCGAACATCCAGAATGGTTTTTAGCAACAGATGAGCCACCTTACCCAACCTACACCTTTGACAGTGAAGACCTTTCACCCGATGACCGAGTAAGTATAAAAATAGAAGACCATTATTATTCAAAAAGTGACGCTTCAGTTGTCTTTGAAAGACGCGATACAACGACTGGAGAAGTTCGCTATATTTACCACGGCAACGATGGCACAACCATGCCATGGAATGACACTGCCCAATTAAACTATCTTGACCCAAAAGTACGCGAAGCTATTATTCAAACAATATTACATGTTGCTAGGCAGTTTCCTATCATCCGATTTGACGCTGCTATGACGCTTGCCAAACGCCACATACAAAGACTGTGGTACCCACAACCTGGTTCTGGTGGTGCAATTCCTTCTAGAACGCAGTACGGTAGCATGCCTACAGAAGCCTTCGAAGAAGCCATCCCCGAAGAGTTCTGGCGAGAAGTCGTTGACCGTGTTGCAGAAGAAGTGCCTGATACTTTGCTACTCGCTGAAGCCTTTTGGATGATGGAAGGTTACTTTGTACGTACCCTTGGTATGCATAGAGTCTATAACAGTGCTTTCATGCACATGCTAGCGCAAGAAGATAATGCTAAATACCGTCAATCTATAAAAAACGTTTTGGAGTTTGAACCTGAAATCCTGAAGCGTTACGTCAATTTTATGAATAACCCAGACGAGGAAAGTGCTGCTACTCAGTTTGGTAAAAGTGACAAGTATTTTGGTGTCGCTATGTTGATGTCTACCCTACCTGGTTTACCAATGTTTGGTCATGGTCAATTCGAAGGTTTAGAAGAGAAATATGGCATGGAGTTTAGGCGTGCAAGAAAGAACGAGTCTGTGGATAGTGGTTTATTCGAACATCATTATCAGGTAATCGTACCCCTCTTAAAACAACGAAAACTATTTGCTGAGGTTGAAAACTTTTTACTCTATGATTTCTATACAGACAGTGGACAAATTGAAGAAAATGTCTTTGCCTATAGCAATAAGTTAGATGGAAATGCTGCGCTGATTCTCTTTAATAATCAGTATGCAGATGCAAAAGGTTGGCTCAAGGATTCTTGTAGCTATGGTGAGCAGGCAGCAACATCTCTAAGTTATGCTATCGAAATTGATAGTAATAAAGGTGGTTTCTTACGCTTCAAAGAACTGGTGACTAATAAAGAATATTTACAACCTATCGCAGATCTTGATGCACATGGTTGGTACTTTGAACTTGGAAATTATGCTCACCGCTGTTATTGGGAATTTGAACAAGTTTTTGATTCTGATTCAGAGAGCTATACAAAACTTTACGAACAAATTGGGTCTAATGGTGTTGATAGTATTGCTACTGCTTTGCTCGATCAGCACTTTGAACCGATACAACTCGCATTTAATACTTTGCTCGAATCAGTAACTCAAGATAAAGTTACTATTGCCAAAGCCTACGAGGGCTTTTTAGAGAGTGTAAAGAATGTTCAAAGTCCGAATGTAGAAGTACTCAAAGTAGAAGTTTTAGAAACATCTGATAATGAGATTGAAGCATCTAGTAAGACTGTAGAATCTAGTGAGATTGAAGCATCTAGTAAGACTGAATCATCTAATGAACCTAAAGAGCCTGTAACTAATGCAGCAACACTATCTGAGGTAACCTTTAGTACTTTAGTAAAAAACTTGGATACAAAAAATATTAAACTCTCACCTCAGCTACAATTGGCTTATTTAGCGTTAAAGGAACAGTCGCAACTAAATGTTAAAAAGTGGCGTTGTATTGAATCTAGTAAGGGCATTCTTTCAGATGATGAAGTGTCGCTGCTTAGGGTGCTTTTAAGTGACGCTGTAGCAGTTCCTATTGAAGAGGTTGGGAAACTTGAAGATTCTGGTCAGGCGCTTAGGGGTTGGCTCGAGCCCACCCTCTCGTCCCCACCCATCACACACTTTTTACGCATCAATGAACACGAAGGCGTATCTTACTTCCACAAAGAATCTTTAGAAACTTTCTGCGCTGCTCTAACATGGCTACATAGCTTAGAAGGTAGCAACAAGCTCGCAACAGAATTACCAAAAAAGCTACTAGCAGCAATACCAAACTCTGACTATCAAGTTGCTAAACTCTTAGACTCAATTTACCTAAAAGATTCACAAAATAAGAAAGCTATAAAAAATGAACAACTTACAACAGACCTTAAAAGCTAAAGGCGCAACCCTTACAGAAACTGGCCGAGTTTCTAACTTTGGTGACATTAAAGAAAGTTATCAATCTTTTAGCAATAGTGCAGTGCTTGTACCCATGTTGGGTACAGGCATTTACAAATTAACTGGCGCAGATAGACTTGAATTTCTACACGGTCAAGTCAGTAATACAGTTAAAGCTCTCAAAGCAGGACAGCACAACACATCACTCATGCTAAATATAAAAGGTCATGCGTTGGCGCAACTACAGGTCTATGTTGATAAAGACTATGTTTTGATAGCAGTTGAGGGTGGCATGGGGCCATTTGTAAAAGCACACCTTGAACGACATATTATTTTTGATCAAGTTGACATTGAAGACTTGTCCAATGAATGGGTTGCGCTTACACTTATTGGCGCTGAAGCAGCTACAAAAATCGATGAACTTATGGTTGATATTCCAGACTTAGCTGCAGATGCATTTCACTTTTTAGGTGAGACTATTATCTCAAAAAGTAAGCGTAGCAATTACACAAGTTTAGATTTTATTACACCTATTGATAAAGTGTCAGAAATTATCGAAACTTATGAACTTGCTGGTGAAGACTTACTTGACTTAGCAAGAATTGAAGCTGGTATTGCACACGCTGAATTTGAAGGTGGTGAAGGTAGGTTGCCACAAGAAGTTGGGCTCGAGCCATTTGTTCACTATAAAAAAGGCTGTTATCTTGGACAGGAAATTATGGCTCGGATTGAAGCTAGAGGTAATCTCCGTAAAGATATTTTCGCTTTAGAATTATCAGCTATACCTAATGAGTTAACTTTAACAACTGAAGGCAAGAAGGTTGGAACAATCACGTCTGTGGCGACACATCCTGATAAAGGTGTGATTGGACTGGCGACCTTGCGTAAGGATTATGTTGCTCCATTGCAGGTGGCTGATGAAGGGGTTAGCGTGGAGGCTCGAGCTAGTCATAGTTGAGCCCCTTCTCTAAATCAGAAACTTTTGTAGAACGCGTTCTACAAACCACCTTTTCTATTGTTAAAGTCATAATTATCATTAACTATAGAAACTTTGAAAGACAGTGCTAAACATATAGGCAAGCCCTAAAAAACCATAATGCGACAAGCTTTATAGGTTTATTAAAGATCAGTTCCAAAGAGGATGTTAAGAAACTCAAAATAAAATGCGGACTTGTTTTGGAACAGGTCTTTAAATTGTATTTTTTGAATTCAACTATTGATATTGTATTACTTGATTTCCATCCAAACCCCATGTCTCAAAATAATAGTGCCCTGTCATAAATGCATCTAACGTATTGTAAGTAATAACTGAACAGCCTTTAGCAGAATCATTGACAAATTGAATATCAGTTCTGAAATCAAAATCATCAACAAAAGCTTCTAAGGAAGCAAAAGCATCTCTTCTACGAAAGCAATGCTCTATTTGCAAAAATTCAGCTTCGCTTAGAATTTCAATAGCATTTTGAAGCATAGTTTTTGATTCAGAACCCCAAGGGAATTGTGTATCTTGCATATCCAAAACAAACAATTCAAAGTTCAATTTAGTTATTTCAGCTTGTTTTCCTTTATCATCTTCAACAAGTAAGACATGAACTGTTTCATCCAAACCACGTTGTTTTCTATTTATCTGTAAAAACTCTTCAACAACAGTAAGTAGCGTACCCACAGGAATAAATTCAATTCGAATATCCGTTATTATTCTTTGAGCATCTATACAATTCGTACAAGTATTTCGTACCTCACTTAATTCATATGAGGTTTTGCGTGTTAATACAGTTGGAGAATCAAAAACAATAGTTGAATCAACATCTTCGAAGTAAGGCAGATTTTTAATGTAAACCAAAGGAACATCTGAAATAAACTGTCTACCAACTAATCCACTTGCACGTTTAACTTCACTCACTTCTATTGTTCCACGTTCAAAAAACGCCGACAAAACATATGCATAAAATATAAAGTAAGCAACTATTGTTAGAACTACTATCCCAAGAATGATACCTACTGTTTTTAACATTGAAAGCCCTAAAACGTTTTTTGTTTATATAATTAAGGAAATTAAAGGTTATTCATCTAACAAAGATATTATAGTTCACCATGTCTTATTAGCTTCTTTAATATAAAATATAAGTAGTTGCATGACATACACCACTTTTAAAATCGACAAATTATATTTATCTTTTAATGAGTAATTTAAAGGGTGGTGGGCATATGGCCCACCCTACGGAAATACTTTTTACAGTGGGATATTACCGTGTTTCTTGTATGGTCGAGTTTCTTCTTTTTCCTCTAACATCCGCAAGTGCTGAATCAAATGTTTACGACTCTGCTTCGGGTCGATAACATCATCAATATAACCACGAGATGCTGCCCAATACGGGTTATCATACTTCTCTTTATAATCTGCAATCATTGCAGCACGAGTAGCCTCTGGAGATTGCGAATTCGCAATCTCTTTTCTAAAGATGATATTCGCAGCACCATCAGCGCCCATAACAGCAACTGCTGAAGTTGGCCATGCTAGCACTACATCTGCGCCCATATCTCTAGAGTTCATAGCAAGGTACGCTCCGCCATAACTCTTACGGGTAATGAGTGTGATTTTCGGCACGGTAGCTTCTGCATAAGCATAAAGCATCTTTGCGCCATGGCGAATGATGCCTGCATGTTCTTGAGCAACACCCGGTAAAAAGCCAGTTACATCCACAAGCGTCACGATTGGAATATTAAAACAATCACAGGTTCGAATAAAACGCGCAGCTTTATCACTCGCATCAATATTCAAGGTACCTGCCATGCTCTTAGGATTGTTCGCAACAATGCCTACGGACTGTCCACCTAAATGAGCGTAGCCAGTTATGATGTTCTTAGCAAATTTTGGTTGAATCTCAAAGAATTCGTGGTCATCCACAATGGCTTTAATAACATCAATCATTGGGTAAGGACGACGCTGGTCAGGATGAACAATTTCCATCACCTGAGGTACTTCACGATCAATCGGGTCGTCAGTTTTTTTGATCGGTGGCTTGCTTAATGCCGACTGTGGCATATAACTTAAAACCTCACGCACTTTTTTGAGTGTGTCTTTGTCGTCTTCACCTTCAAGATGTGCCACACCAGATTTTCGGCTGTGAACATCTGCGCCGCCAAGTTGCTCAAAGCTTACATCTTCTTTGGTAACTGACTTAATAACCTCTGGCCCCGTAATGAACATAAAGCTTGTACCTTTAGTCATAAACACAAAGTCAGTCATAGCAGGACTGTAGACTGCGCCACCAGCACATGGACCCATAATGGCACTGATTTGTGGCATCACACCTGAGTAAACTGCGTTGCGGTAAAAGACTTCACCATAGCCTGAAAGTGAATCAACACCTTCTTGAATTCTTGCGCCTGCGGAGTCATTTAGTCCAACGATTGGTGTACCTGTTTTAGCAGCCAAATCCATCACTTTAGTAATTTTTTGAGCGTTCATTTTACCAAGTGAGCCACCTAATACAGTGAAGTCTTGCGAAAACACAAAGACTTTTCGATCATTTATGTAGCCATAGCCAGTAACGACACCTTCACCTGGTGCGTCGATACCTTCCATCAATCCGCCACCCATGTGTTCAGTGAAAACGCTCATTTCCACAAAGGTATCAGCATCTAAAAGTTCCTTAACGCGTTCTCTAGCAGTAAGCTTTCCGGCTGCATGTTGTTTACGAACACGGCCATCTCCACCACCACGTTCTATCTTTTTACGCCTTTCTTCCATTTCGGCGCTAAGTTCATTCATCCAAGCAATGTTTTCTCTAGTGTTTTCTTTCGGCACGATTCTCCTGAAGACTTTATAAGCAAAAGTATGTAAGCAATGGTTAGTATCTACATTAAAGCATAGACAGGGTGTCAATATTAAGTCCATTGCAGACTGCAAATACACAAATTTGGAATTTACATCACTTTTCTCAAATAGACTTAAGTATTTCAAGGTTATACTGTATTTAGAAAAAGTTAGGCGCAATCAATTTAAAGGAGATTCCAATGAATGACACCGCAAAAAGTTCACTAGTCAAAACCTTGTTAAAAACCTTTGCTGTATTGCTTGCGATCACTGTCTTATTGTATGTCGGCTTTATGGTTGGTCGTGGCGTTAGACAGGCACAAGAACTTGAGTCTCAAAGCTACTCAATTCCTGTAACAATTGGACTCGTAACGACCTAAGCACATTACAAAAAGTGAACTTTTATCAATCCTATCAATCTAATGGTTCATCAAAAATGCGGTTTATTTTATCCATAAACACTTGATATAAGAGACTTGGCACTTGTTCAAGTGGCATAGTTGCTAACTCATCTAGTGCATCTTCAATTGTGAGGTGGTCAGTACCATGATGTCGGTGAATCTTATTATCTTTGTAAGTTGTACTAGATAAACGAACCACTGTACCTACTATTGCCAAATCAAGTCTGTGGAAGGTATCTTCACTACCACTATATTGTGGATGTTCCTTAAATGGACTACTCTCTACACGACAAAGTAACCGTCTACGTTCTTGTTGATTTGGATAGTCAGCACGCATACTCTGAATTATAGCAGTTAGCAAATGATTTGAATTAGTGTTGTTGCCTACAATTATTCACAAAAAACGAATAACAAGCAAAGTACGCCCAAAGTACGACCATCGTCCAATTTAAACTTTGTTTGCCAACGTTAGGCTAAATGTCTCAAGTTCGAATATTGCAACGGGAGGCACAACATGATAGCGTCAAAGTCCATGAACGATACAAACAGCAGTGAGCAGCAAAACCAATCTACAGTTTTTGATAGCAACCACCGTACCTTAACGATAGGCATTCTAATTTCACTGACGCTAGTCGCTTTTGAGGCTTTAGCAGTTGTCACGGTTGCACCCATCATGGGAAAATCACTAGATGGCATGAACCTCTACGGTTGGATATTTAGTGCTCAGCTTTTGGCGTCACTCTTTAGCATCATCTTAGGTGGTGAGCTGGCGGATAAACATGGCCCTGCTAGACCCTTCATTATGGGAACAAGCGTACTCGCTATTGGTTTAGCGTTTGCTGGTTTTGCGCCAACTATGTTGATACTCATCTTTGGTCGATTACTGCAAGGTTTAGGCGCTGGCGCAGTTGTTGTGGCTATGTATACGGCTGTGAATCTTGGCTACGCCGATGAAATCCGCCCTCGCATGATGGCGATGATGTCTACAGCTTGGGTCGTTCCTGCACTTGTTGGTCCTGCTATTGCAGGGGTTGTTGCGGATTCTTTAGGTTGGAGATATATCTTTTTGATTGTCTTGCCTTTGGTAATTGTTATGGCAACATTTGTAAGTAGAGAATTCATAAACCTAAGTAACACTAAAGTTGCTAGCTCAACTAAAAAAGAGTCTAAATCAAATTGGCCCTATGGCTTAATGCTTGCCGTTGGTGCTGGCTGTTTACTGACTGGTTTATCAATTGAAAGAATTTGGTTATTAGTTATCTTAGTTGCGGTTGGTAGTGCTCTAGCTATACCCAATCTCGGCAGGTTGTTGCCAAAAGGTACGTTTCGTTTTCAAGCAGGTCTTCCTTCAGTTATTGCTGCAAGAGGGTTCTTCTATTCCTCTTTTATAGGTGTGCAGGCTTTTTTAGCACTTATGTTGACGTCTGTTCATGGCTTTTCAACTGCTACAACGGGTATTGCATTGGCGCTTGCTTCAGTCAGTTGGACTTTGGGTAGTTGGTTGCAAGATAAGTATGACAAACCAAATATTCGTAACCGTAGTGTGAGAGTTCGGGTGGGCTCGAGCCTCATGACAGTGGGTCTCAGCATCCAACTTATTGCCCTCTACACACCCAGCTACCCCTTAGTCATCGCACTTATAGGCTGGACAATCGGTGGTTTAGGAATCGGCCTAGCCCACTCAACCACATCTGTTCTAGCCTTTGCCCTCGCCAAAAAAGGTGAAGAAGGTCATGTCTCTGCTGCGTTGCAATTAGTTGATTCTTTTATCGCAGCACTTTCAACAGGCATAGGCGGTGCGCTCTTTGCTTTCGCAATTAGACAAAACAGTGACAACGAACAGTTTGGAATTATGCTAGCATTCTGCTTTAGTTTGATGCTAGCTGTTTTAAGCATGATAGCTGCATACAAAATTCGAGAAGAGACATAAAAGATAGCGTACGGTAAAGCATGACTCACGAAGATGCAGTTAAACTTCTATCACCACTAAACATTTCAAAAGATGGTCATCAATGGGCAGACTTAGGTGCTGGAGGTGGAACTTTTAGCCTAGCTCTAAGTGAATTGCTTGGCCCAACTGGCCTAGTTCACGCAGTTGATAAAAATACTAAAGCACTAGAACGCTTAAAAAATACCGAAAGCAATGCTCGCATTCAAACCTATACTAAAGACTTTACGAACCCATTAGGCTTTGCAGAGCTTGATGGCATGTTACTAGCCAATTCACTACACTTTGTAAAGAATCAAAGAAAACTACTTAGTGAGCTTATGCTAAGTATAAAAACAGGTGGGCAGCTTGCCATCATCGAATACGATATTCGTCGAGGTAATCTATTTGTACCTCACGCTGTTCCATTTGAAAAGTTGTGCTTCTTAGCAGAACAAATTGGTTTGCCTCCACCAAAGAAACTTACAACACATCCATCACGCTATCACAGTGAGATGTACCTTGCGACAATTACTATTCCAGAACAATTGCAATCCTCAACTTAAGACGGCAAAGTTCTTTTGATAAGACCTTGATAAGACCTTGTTAAGACCTCGAAGCTATACTTTAATTATCCAAAACAGAGGTTTTGGACATTGAAGGAGCAAAAATGAAAACAAATCAAGTTTTACAAATCGCATTAAGCGTACTAATCAGCCTAATGCTATCTATTGCTTTTGCAGATGATACAACCGTATCTGCTGAAAGTATGAATGAACTGATTGAAACAGCGCAATCTGATGGCCTAATAAAACAAAACGTCAAATTAAGCGTCAAGTCTGACACAAATACCACAACCCAAGGAATGATTCGCTCTAAACTAATTGAAAAGATTGTTGCAACACTACCTTCAGGTAAAACTGTACAAGGTTTAATCTTGGTTGGTAATTGGCAAAATCAAGAAACTTTAAACAATCAAGAAGCTTCTATGACACTACGTGCTTTCGAACTAGAAAATGGTCATAAACTGCTTGCAGGTATTGTTACTTTTCCAAAACGATCAAACCGTGATCCTGTCCCTGTCATGATTACAACAAATAGTTTTATTGATCTAGAAGATATACCACGTTCAGAAATCAACAATGAAACTGTAAATGCTAGATTCGTATTAGCTGGTAACACAGCTGCTGGAGTTATAACTAACAAAGACACTGGTACATTTTTAGGAATATATATTGGCGAAACTGAGAAAAATATACGTCAAGAAATCGGAGATAACTATTCTGGCACAGCTCGCTTAAGCGTGTCTGAGACAACTCAATTCGATTCCCTTTTCAGCATTCTAGGAACCATATACTTTAAAACTGATACAGGCTCAGTGGAGCTACCAACAAGCGGACTCGGTTTCTTCGATCATACAACTCTTGATAATTAAGCAATCGAGATTTGAAGACTTTAAAAAACTTCTAGAACTTTTATAGCAAAAGCAAGGTGGATTAATATTAATCCACCTTGCTTTATTAGGTAATTATAGTTTACTTAGTATAAAAATTGCCGCATGACCATAACTAGACATCTGGTAGCTATCGCAATGCTATTGCAATTGGTATCCTTAAACTATGTCGAATCAAAAGAAAACCAAAAAAAAACTAGGTGAAACAAATTTAGATATTCTGTTGCAATCTATGTCTCCTAACCTGAATCAAACTGATTTTGTATTTTGCACCTTTGAAAACGCCAACTATGGTGACTTGGGCCACTTAGAACCTATTTTCTCTTTTCAGGAAAGTGAAGGACTAAGCTTGATTATTCCGCAATCAAAAGCAGATGAACACGCTATTGCCTACGACAATACATATAAGAAAATAACTTTAGAAGTTCATTCTAGCCTTGAAGCTGTTGGCTTAACCGCTGCTTTTGCAGCTAAACTAACTGAGCATGGTTTGAGTGCGAATGTTGTTGCTG
>JAULCF010657805.1:0-10609 GCA_032361265.1 Devaleraea mollis | reverse complement strand
CGCGTCATTTAACGTGATGAATGAGACGTTTTCTGTCGGGCATGGATGTGTGATAATTTGATTTTTATTTATTTTTATGATTTTTTTCGCAGACAGTTTACGATAATATCATAAAAACTGTTGGGTTTGTCGCTCTAGTGCAGTGAAAATCAGATGCATCAGAAAAAAGGCACGAAAGCTTTTCAGTATCGAGATGGCCACATAATACGCGTTGAGATATAGCCCTTTTAAGAGCATCAAAAGCCCTTTGGTGGTCATCTTGCCAGCGTTTTTCCAGTATAACGGACTTCAGTTTTGACTTTTTTAGTAGAGCCACAAAGTGAAGAGCAGTCTTGTAGCAAGTTGTTGAGCGGAGCTATTAATCGACTGAAGTCTGAAATAGCACCGCGCATCCAATTAGCTGCATGAGTTAACTGTGTTAGCTCAGCAGCATTATTTGGACGTGGCATATCTAGTAAGAATCAACACCTCGAGGCTCGAAATTAATACCCTGGGGTGTTATCTTCCGGCCGCACCAGAAAACTTCAAGCGCAAAAAAAATCGCATTTCAAAACCTGAAGTTTGAAATTATGTTCGCGGCATACAGTAAAGAAATTTCTAAGAACGGTGAGCAATTCTCGTGGCGTTCAAGCGTGGGAAAGATAGTCATCGAGCCACGCGAGAAGCTTAACCCAAATCGTTTGAAATTTTTGGATAGACCACGAAAATGCTGTCCAGCGATCTTACCCCCTTGGAGCATGTACTTAGGTATATAAATTTCATTCACCCCTCTGAAAGCATGAAAGTGAGCAAACTTTGGGTGAACACGAATTTGCCAATATGCCTGTACGAATTATATCTTCGAAAGGTACTTATCAGATACCAGATCTGCAAGTTCTGTTTCTTGGTCAGGCAACGGAGTGTGTACCTTTGCCGTATAAGAATTAGGGCCTGGCAGGTCAAAAGTAGGTCTAAATAGGGCTGGTGGAGGTTTTGCTACTACATGTACAGGAGAGATCCACAAACAAGACGAACCGTCAGCACGCTCAACGAGACCATTGTCTGTGAGGTCTTGCTCTTATTTACGAAGGTACTCGCTAACCTTAGGTGTATAGCGCCGAGGCGCTGCCACCACAGATTTTGAGTCCTTTCTCATGTGAACTTCAAGTAGCTCTCACTTGGCACTATTTTCAGTTAACATAATCCTGAAAATATCGACAAACTCCTCGAACATCCTCGTCAACTCAGCAATCAACTTCACGGGTAAACCGTTGTTAATGGCCTTGTCGACGAGAGTACGTCTAGCAGCGGCGAGCTCCTCCGCGGTATCTATCCCTATTTACAAGGACGTCGAGGGGAGAAAAATTGGGTCAGTAGATTGTAGGCGTCTTAGCCTCCCTAGCCGTCCAACGCGGCGAAGCTTTGACTTGGAAGTCCTTGCCACCGGCGTTGATGGCATATGTTCTTGTTTCACATTAGGATCAGGGACGTGTGGCACGGAAGCAGTAACTGCAGGCACAGACAGACAAGCAAGTTCAGTTTGGGCAGAATATTTTACTCTAGCCGCATAAACATCAGCACAGACATCAGATACAGAAGAAACTGGCGCAGAATACTATCTCTCACAACTTCCCATAGAAACCAGTCGCGCGACGCGACCAAAACTGCCACCTCCTGCGGCTCCGCTTGTGGCATAGCCGTCTATTGCAGTATCGAGTGATACATCGAGACCTTGAAGCCGACCAGAATTCTCTTTCAAGAAGTCTGCCAAAGTAAAGCCAATAGTATGAAGAAACGAACAACCAAGTAACAGCTCGTCAACGTTGAAAGACACAAGAAACTTAACGTTCCGGAAAACAGTCGTTGGCCCGTCATCAAGACGCAACGCCATGTGCTTGACCTCTAGTACGGAATCACATACGACATGACTTCCGCAGGATGAAACATGAAACCAGTTTGGCATGGGGCTTTCAGTGTACTTAGATTCAATTTAACCCCTCGGATTCTCACAATGCGCCGTCCAATTACCGAGAGCTCAGCTCCGCTGTCATCTGTAGTGTCATCAACAGTAATCCACTCTCCTTCGATCAGAAATCGCGTGGTGCTCTTCGCCTTCTTCTCTGCCAAACTATAAATCAAAGAATCTCGCCTCGCTTCACTAACCAGAGCCAAAAGTCAACGTAGGCGCGCCTTCTTCAAAAAAAACGAACCTTCTTCTTTTCCCACATCTGCCTCCCAGCCCCAGTCAAGTCGTTGTTAGCGTCATCTACAGATAGATAGTTGGGCTATTTGACGCGTAGTGCTTGGCGAAGGTCTTTTTGCATTCCTTGTGCACGCAGGGTGGAATTCAAGAAGGTTTTCCTTGGTGAAGCTTTCGCTGGTTTCTTGAGCGGTGCGTACCAGGCTTGAAATGTTGAAAACGACCTTCTCGAAGAATTTACTCGTCGTTGCGAGAATCCTTGCTCCTCTTTCCCTTGCCTTCTTTCAGTGAAGAGCCACCGGTTGGCTCCGACGAACCACCTCTAGTGTTCCGCTCTCGTAAGGTTGGCTTGACATGCGGAATCCGGTCATCATCTAGTCTCTCCGCCAACTCTCTTACAGCATCAATAACTTTAGACAGGTCGTACTTGAGCTCCTTGTCCCTCGAAAACCAGCTTCAAGCGGGTCGTGAAGAAGCGTGGGAGAAATATTTCTTACAAATAAAGAAAAAAGCTCCTTCTGCAGCCTTGTCTCCTTCAGGCATGACTCAAGATTGTGGTCGGTCAATGCAGACATAAATCTCTCCGGCATGGACGCCACAGCGTCTGACCAGCACGCATCACTCCACCGTCAAACAGCTCTTTTGACGACGTCAATGAGCTCATTGGCAGACACAAGCATCGCTGTCTTCTCTTCAGGAAAGAGCAAAGATGTCAGGACGTCATCAGTTACCTCCGAAAGCTCAACACAAGCGGTCTTGTCTTCCGTAAAGAGCGAGCCATAAAAGCGCAACGCAAGGCATCAACGTTGCTGCAGCTCTTTAACGAAGCCTTATGAACAGTTCCTCCAGCAATACCTGCATACGCGTCGATCTCCTCACAGTACCTTAAATACTGAACTTCGCGCGGGTGGAACTCTTTAGGGCTCCTTCGCGCGTCAGTTCAGGAAGAGTAGGCCCGAGAAATACGAGCGCCGCCGTCTCGGTCTTCTCTGAACCAACATTTCCACCACTGCCACCTGCACTCCCTCCTCCTCCACCTTGTTTTCCATCGCTCATGACGAGGCAGCCGGCCGCGACGTCTTCTTGCGTAAAGTAAAAATGCGGCAGCCGTCCAGAACACTTTGAAAAACACGCCCCGCCCTCAGGCTACCTTCGGCAGTCAGGTGCTAGCGTTATAAAACGCGCGCGAAGAAGCAACACGTGTCACAGGGATAAAACAACTGATAGCTATGTTCTGTCGTCCCAACCTGAACGTCAGGCAAAAGGGCGTGCAGAACGACTGAAACCAAAAGGAAAGGCAAACCAAAGAAAAATCCTGTAGTCTCTCTCTCAGAAGCGCACACCAACGCCGAGATAGCTAGGGGATTTTTATTCCAACTCCAAATGCCTGGTGATTTCGGCAGGAGTGGAAGTATGATTGAAATTTCGCTACTGGCCAATCATTGGTGGAAGAGTGACTTTCCAGGCTAGAAAACCCAATAACAAAGATCTAAACCGGGATCTGGTTATCATAGGTTTGTGTGAGAATATTTTGGTCCAGTGTAATGAAACCCCAAATCAATATTACCGTTTCAATGCCGTAACTTGGGAATATGATTCAGTGTAATAAAAACTGGCGGGGAACCCCAAATATCCATGTTCCCGTTTCAATGCCGTAAGTCGGGAATATGCCCAGACTTACCATATTCGCCATTCAATGTTGCAAGTCGGGAATATGACCAGCCACAAATTTGATTGCCGTGTCATAGAGCCAGAACACATCCTACCACACCGGCACGAGCTCACTTTTGAGACATGGACGATGTGGATCCAGTTCTGGCTGGGTGCAGCCGTCTATGACAAGCAGATGGACAGAACTAAGCCGTGCTGCCGAAACTGCGGCAAGCCAATGAAATTCTTTGGCTCGCTCGCGCTGGGCAACTGCACGAACGGTTACGGAAGCAAGCGCGCCACAAAAAGAGCGCTGGCGCGCTGAATCTCGAGCGTATGGATCTTGCAGGCATTTTCTGAGAAAAGCGGCGGGAGAATTTTTTTCTCCCGCCGAGAAGAGCTCGGACTTATCCGGCTAGTTCGCGGAGGACTAACCTGCGTCGGAGCAGCCAGCCTCCTTTGTGACGAAAATATCTCGGGGGCGGTCATCGGCTCCCGGGAGGGATCAGGTACCGGGAGCAGGTGACCGCCCCAGATATATTTACGTCACAACGGAGGCTGGCTGTTCAAACGCAGCTTACTCCTCCGCAGAATTAGACTTTACTGTGCATGGGTCCATCCCAGACAGTGGCGTTTAGAACGCCCTCCTTATTCCCAGCTGCTCCACGCCGGGAGCAGCGGACCATGGCGCTGAAGAGCGGAAGATCGCCCCTTCACAAGGATTGAGCAAGAAGTCGCCCTGGTGCTTCGCACCGATCGGGAAATGAAGTGGAATCGCTCATACAATTCTGTCCTTTCGGGATGGACATATACAGAGCATTTGGCTCTGAAGCACAGAAAGCCTCCTAACAGTTTGCCACGATCAGGGCGAGATTTAACGAATAGACATTTTTGTGCCGCCGCAAGTTACTTCAAGCGGTCGGCATGGCACATAGCCGCGGCTGCAGCTCAGCATTTTCGCGCATGCGGTGGTATATGGAATACCGACCGCGGCCTCAGTCTAGCCATGTATAATTAGAGACTTCGCCGAGAGCCGATCACTGATCGGGTATCCGATCCCGTACTTCAAAGAATGAACATTTCTGTTTACAAAAAAAAACAGGGAAAGATCACAGTGACAATCGATGTGGAATATTGTGGAATATTAGCTCTACGAGTGGACCCAGCAGAGAACGTACCCGTACCAACGCCACACTCGCTGCACATGAACCTTGACCACATACCCCACCCCACGACTCCACAGTAGGGATCCACCTGACCTAGCCACCTAACAACATCGGCAAGCCGCACGATCTCTCACCATTCGTCAGGGCGTAACCACACCAAGTATCTAGCCTCCTGAAGATACGGTACGCGAAGAGCTAGGTCGCGCTCGTCTGCCGCAGGTACACATCGCGATGTGTACCTGCGACAGACGCACGCCGCGCGAGCGCGTCTTTGTTAGCACAGACGGGCCATAGAATGCCAAGTTGCGAACTTATTTGCATTATAGCGTAGCTCTTATATCCCAGAGGTCAAATTCCAAAGTCAAAACAATCGTATGCGAGCGGTCCGCTCTTGTCATCTATTTCGCCATCTATTATCATAGCCGGCGGCCACCGGCAATCGATCGTCTCCATTTCTGTACTTATTTCATAAGTACAGAAATTGCTTGTTGACTTGTAATTCTTTTTAATCATACTTTTAATACTTTTAAAAAAGTAAATACATACAAAGTGGAGTTAAAACTCCAACCTCGTGCCCATCCTGCACACCGAAACTGAGGAAGAAACGCAAAGCTCTGGAGCATGGGCTGCAACCCTGTATGCAGCCCTGCCGAAGCGCCAAGGAAGGACTCGCTTAGCACCGTTTAGTGTCGAGCAGACGACTTAATGCAGTGTTGAGCATGGTGCATTCCATCTGTCTGTCGTTGAGCTGAGCATTACGCGACGCGGGCAAGCTCGGCGTGGTACGGCACGGCGCGATACGGTTTATCGTGACGCGGAGAATTTTCCCAAAACGGCAAAAATTGGTGCATCGCTGTGAGCCGTACAGTAGAAAGTAGGAAATTTATGCGGCAGAGCTCGACGCGTAGAGACGCACCGCATCCTTCGTAAAATATACGGCTTTTTGAAACCAGCAATTGCCAATTGATTACCGTCTTGAGCTTCCGGCTTTCTATTCTAGTAGCATAGAAAGCAGGAATCTCTAGTCACCAGCAGAAAGTCATTTTCTATTCGTAAGCGGGTTCATATTCTGAGGGATAGTTAGATAGAGAGCCCTGAATCCAGTGGCGTAGGGATTTTTAATATGGCCCTGCCATCGGCTTCAAGCCGACGCATTAGAATCTCCTCGAAACAGCCATAAAATCTGGAGCTACTGTAGCCTCCGCGCACTCTGGGCTGCAGAGAACCTACTTCCACAACACTCCCTGGCAGGTCAAATGAACTGCGGTAAAACTTGTCTCCAGCTCTTGGCCCTGCCATGCGCCTCACTTAGCTTTGCCTCAACACCTGGGGGGAATCTAAGATCGAAAATCTTGCTCATGCCCTTCTCCACATACGCCCGAAAGGTATCGAGCAGCTTCCACCGGCCTCACACCTGAAAGTCCAGAATTCCACTGGTCTCACACCTGAATGACCAGAATGCTCAAACCTCTGGCATGATGGTCGTGAACGGCACGCCATACCATACCTTAGATAACGAGAAGCGAACCAAATTTCTGACCAACCAAGATTGAACAGCATAATCTTGAGCTTCTTGCGCGGTGTTGAGTCATCCGCTCGAAATGAACGCCAATCTGACACAGGATGCGATTTGATACCGCCTGGGGTCGTCCGGTGCGGTTGGAAAGGCGAGATAAATGTACACACAGAACTTATTGACAGCCGCCTTGTAGACTTTCAGAGTCTTCGGCTTCACCAAACCTTTCCATAGAAAAACAGCAAAGACTTATTCTTTGTCAGCGCGCGCAGCCGCGAGCCGGCGCTTCTCTGGTGTCTCATAGATGCGTGAGGGACCGTAGTCGGGATTGAGCGTTGTCGAAACTCAGAACCAATACAAGTGCCAGTCCGCGGAAATCTCGTATGCTGCCACTTTCAGACAAGGGGCGGCCAGCTGTTCGGAGCTCGAGCGCCCCTTCTTAAAAGAAGAAAGTCCCGCCACGTTATCGCCAAGCACGACCATCCGCTTCCCTTGACACTACGTCTGCCGCGAGGCCCATTTCAGACTCAAAATGCCCAATTGGGCCTCGAGACTGTTGGTATGCTCCGTTCGACCCCTCAGATCCACACTGAAAGCTGTAATACACTTCAAACGTTGAAAGTTCAGCAGACTGAATTCGGCGGTCTGCAGAGTTGTGTCAGCCTTCACTTCACGATCTAACATCTTTCGACTCTCAAGATTAGCCCAAAATCCAGCTTTCTCTGGGGATACCATAATGTACACCACGGAATTTCCTGACAGTGGAGCATCAAATGCGATCATGATTGAATGGAACGCTCGGTAAACATTACGATATATCTACGAGAGAAAGCTTCAAAGCTCTGATTAGCTCATAACGCACGGCTTGATGGGACTCTGCGGACCTTGCGCCACTAAGATGCTGGAACTCGACGCTTCAGTTTGCCAGTAACGGCCTCCTGAGAAGCATGCAAGCTTTCCATCGCCCGACAAGGTTAGTAAGGGTTCCGTACCCAGGGTGCGAACGGCGGCCGTTTGACACCACTTTTCTCTGAAGCGCCACTCGTGTGTCGTCAATCAGCTTGGCGAGAATCCGCGGTCTTGGCCTTCACCATGTGCTAAATGTACTGTTATAATTTTCTAAAACATTGAAATCGAATATCATACTTACTTCCAAACAGTATGATAACCACCATGAACGCATTTGCAGCCACAGATGCATTTCCAGCGAAAAACATGAAACGGGAAAGTCCCGCCAAAACGTACCGAAATGTAGGCTCCTGTGGCGCCATGAAGACTTCGTTTGCCACATTTCACGCACCGTCCATATGATTGGGCTACTTTATGGGAACTTTGATGCGGAAACGTGGAAGAAACGAAGCTTGGCATTGCTGGTCGGCGTGGCATCCTAAATCGGTACCTCTTTACCCATATATTGAGCGGAAGCAAGATTTTCGGAGAGTAAACATGTACTTACTGCGCCCATAGTTTTGCGTTGCCACATCCGTGTTTTGGGCAAAGTATTGAGTAAGTACATAAGCACACGTCAGTGTTAGCGGGGAGAATAACTTTTTCTGGCAAGCCATGTTTAGCTTAACGATCGTTTACAAAACTAGGCCACAAGATGGCAAAAAAAGAAAAGTACTGAAACTACTCGGACACTAATTGTCAAGGTGAACAACTGTCCTAAATTCTGGGTTGTTCATTTTTTTGTATAGAAATCGCGGCCATTCGCCAGAAACACAATGAAAATCGGCGACGCCAATAAGTCTTCTCCGCCACCACAGTCAAGCCCTTCCTCATAGCATAGCGCAAATTCATCTTGTTGTGATACTTTTGAGCGCACTAAGACCAGCCGCCGTTGGGCTCCATGACAAGTGGTACAAATGTCGCCCCCTCTCATGAGCGAATGCCTCGTACTTGTCCCTCTTTGTCTTTTCAGCACTATAAAATGTTTAGCTGGAGGGTAAGTTCGCACTCCGTAACCGAAATATACGCAGGCTCCTGTTTACGGTGTGGGCCAACGCGCATTGTAACTCAGTACACTGCAGTGCACTGACAATATCGGAAGCTCAAAAAGTATAAAAAAACAGATCCGAATGTGTGATCAACCAAAACGAAAACAATGGTTCGATTTTTTTGGTGCCTTGGAACGTGGTGCCTTACAAATCCTGAAGATAGATTCACTCCAAAACCCAAAGCAACTTGCCCTTCTCTCGTGGATTCTACTCTCTTGTCATCGGAAAAGCTCAAATTCGCTGAAGCCACTTCTCCAATAAAGTCATCTTGAGCGTCGGCGACGAGGTTCCACGTGACAATCTGCACGCTTTCGTCTGCGTATAAAGTAAGCGCCAGCCGCCCCGACAGAAGGTGTATCACTCTGCGAGAACTTCGCAGCCCAACTTCCCATCTACCATCCGGCGCGCTAGCCTGCGTTTTTGTAAAACTATCTGGCACAAAGATCTGGGACGGAAGAGTCCATAGCGGGCGGTTCAGGGCCATGGCTAGTACCATCTAGTGCGAGCCACCCATACATGCGATGCACATGGTCACGTTCAGTCAACCCCACTTGCACCAATAGTGTTTCCTCCAGGACAAATACTCGAACCCCTCAATAACCTCGGGCACACGAAAGGTGTATAAATAAGCCCGCATATCAGTGATCCCCATCTCCCAGAGGTGCTCGGGGTCCAAAATGAGCTTCCCTAACGCGCTTCGATCTGGTAGCCTTGGATTGATGGGACGCGGCAAGGTGGCTTTGCCGGGATGCCCATCAATTATTAGGCTCTGGCTACCCTTAGAGCCTTGAATTTTCCAAGCTTAGGAATGACAAAGATGTCGTTAGGGGCAAAACCGCGCGAACCTAACGACTCGCCCTTGCGCCATACGCGAACCATAAGGTCGTACAGTATGAAGATAATCCGCTGGTATTCCTGGCTCTTTACTTTAATGAGGCATCGCTTCTGGTTGATCTCGAACAGGGAAGAGATTGAATACTCATCAAATGCTCTTGCTTTGGTAGGAAGGGGAGGTAGCACCTTAACGGGAACATCGAAAGACAAATCAATACAGTCGAGATTGACCTCCTCATCCAAAGCTTTTGCCCGTTCCCAATTATAACCATCAGCTTCTAAAATTCCTAAGCCATCGTTTTAGTTGTATTTGTTGTTGTGCTCGTTCTCGTTTGTAGGATTGTCGATGGATGGCTCAGAGACCCCACCGCAGTCGGCATAAGATTCGCCTTGCAAATACGGTGGGAAAGATTCAAGACCTCTCTAGTCCTCTGGTATTGCTTGCGACCGGACCCCCCTTTCTCCCGGAGAGCTCTTTCAGGGATTATACAACCCTGGCACTAGCTCTGTCGCGCTTAGGAACCGGGAGAGAAAATAATTGTTCGACCTTTGCGCGGGGGTATTCTGGGCAAGCATAGAAAAAGAAAACAAAGATTTATAAAGAAAAAATCGAATCAGATACTGCGCATAGCCTATCCTGAGGTTCAGACTTGCTAGAGCGCAAATAAATTGCAAGATGACACAAAGAAAATCAAATTTGACTTGCCGTCTATAATTACTGACGAGACCTCCTGTGGATCATGGCCTTGTTAACCGGGCGACGTGCGAACGCCAGAGGGATAAAAGGCAATCCGTTCTCCTCAACTCGCCCAGGGGACTAAATCACATTCGCGGAACTGTACGGAGTATTTTGCAAAAATACTCCTCAAAAATACTTTTGGGCTGGAATCGACGTTTTTAGAGTATTTTTTTGCGCACTTCTGGAGGTGCGCAAAAAAAAACTCCAGATGTCATACTTTCTCTACATTAGTTCATGAACTACTTTAATTCAGCAATGAATTTACAAGTGAATTTACTGTAGATAGCTATATAAGCCGAGATCTTATTCGAGGCTTCTCAGAATAAAAGAACCATCGACTATTGACTCTAACAGGTTATGAGCATAGAAATATAGCTTCCAACCCTGAAGCATATTTCGTTTTTAGAAGTCTAGGGGCAGGCCTAGCGGCTCCCCACCAGTCTTTCCTACTTCATGGCGGACCCTCCATCTACAACAAGGAGCGCAGCCGTCGTGGCAGCTGAACTCAAAGCAAAGGCCGCAGCCGGG
>JAULCF010657694.1:0-10611 GCA_032361265.1 Devaleraea mollis | reverse complement strand
TTCAAATCGCGTTTGGTATAATACCGTATTTTTCGTATTTAACCGTATTTAACCGTATTTTTGCGTATTTTTGCTCCTACCGTTTGTATTTTTGCGTATTATTCCTTTTTCTGGACTTCTCAGGCCAAAAGAAATTTGCTCTAATTTGTGTGATTGTTTTACTTTTTCTCTTCATTTTGATTTTTGTTGGAGCGAATGTTGAATGAGAGACTGTAAGAGCATATGAGAAGGTTATGATAGGGTATGATAACGGTATTTTTCCGTATGGCGAAAAAGGCTCGGCGTATTTTTGCGTATTATACGTGTATTATACGTTATGAAAAATACAGAAAAATACGGCTTGGGACGGTAACGATGGCCGCTGTAATCTTCATGGTACCAGATCTGAACCAGATCTGGTTGAGCCGTGACGATTTGCCAAAAAACGTCAAATTAATGGATCCTTACAGTGCGAGAAGCGTATTTTATGAGATTTATGGTCACAAAAACGACATGACAATGTCATGCCATGTACCATTGTACGCTTTTTCGAGGGGGGCCCTATATTTTGTCTGCGCACGAATTGTGCAGTGTGTCGCCGGCGAAGCTCGACAATCGTGCCAACGAAAGCGCGTCATCAAGTTGTCCCCTTTGTGCTACCGTTTAAAAGCATGGGTCGATCGATCCTCGAGGGATTAGCAGTATGCCCTGAAGGTCATCTGGCGCCACTGTCAATTCCGCCCATTTTCGATTCTATAGCGATCAGCTGCAACGTCTTCCTTGCGACATTCACATGCTCGCCAGCGTGGATCATGGAATTGTACATTGCTCTAACGGTTCCCTTCTTATCAATAACGTACGTGACCCTCCCAGGTAGAAGGCCAAGTGATTTCGGTACGCCAAACGCTTTGCGGATCGCATGATTTTCGTCGACAAGCAAAGGAAAACCAAGCTGAAATTTGCCGTCGAACTTCGCGTGCGAAGCGACCGTGTTTGCGCTCACACCTATGACTACTCCGCCAAGCTTCGAGAACGCAGCGACCGCGTCGCGAAAAGCACACGCTTCCTTCGTGCAGCCGGGCGTGAAGTCCTTCGGGTAGAAAAAGAGGGCGACAGCGTTCTTTCCTGCGTAGTCACTCAGCGATATTTTCGTATTATGTTGATCCAGTCCAGAAAAGTCTGGCGCCGTGTCGCCTTTTCCGATCGCGTGGTGGTTGCGCTGTCGGTGCGAGGATCGGACTGCGCCGGCTCTTAGAGGGGGACCAGATGGGGAAGAAGAGGGTGGCAGGGAAGCAGGGACCAAGATGGTGGACTGCTCGCCCTTTGATAAAAGGAGGCTGGGACGCGGATTTTTTCTTGTGCCGCCCTCCATTGTCGCTGTGGCGGGAGGAGAGAGGGTAGGAGCGGAGAAGGGTTTGCGTCCACCTCGCGGGCAGGGGATGGAAAATTTCGGTGGTAGAGGCGAGAGGCGCTTGAAATTAAAACCTAAGGCTATCAAAATCGATATATCTTCTTGCAATTTGCACAAGTGCGTGTCCCGCATCACGTCGAGAAGACGATTGTCATTGTCAGCTCGTGTCTTGAGCTTTTTGAAGAATGGTGGTGAAGGGAATCGGATTCGTGTCGGCTAACACTTCAGGTTTGCTCACGGCTTTGGCGGGCATATAGAAGGTTTTACAAAAGTCTAAAAGTTTGTAATCTTCGAGGCTCCTTCAACATCTTTCCCGAGATGTTAGCGTTACCGCCTACGAAATTTACTGCTTTTTAGGTAAATCTTTTGAGGACCACACCGCCATTGTTTAGTTTAATCAATTTCTTCAAAAAGGCTATGTTTCACGTCATTGCACGGACTGCTCCAATGGCCCGACCCATGTTTGGGTCGAAAGTTCTGATTTAAAAGAATCCCATCGCATCAGCGTGCTGAACTGCTGCAGTTTGTACTGTTTGGCATTTGCCCTGATCTTTAACCAGAGGATAGTTTCTCGACGTCGCCGTTACAACGCATCGCCGATGCCGCACCGAGCGTCGCTCCGCGCGGAGGAGACAGGACTACAACTTAGTAGAAATAAATCATGTCCCATTAGCACGCCAGTCGCGCCGGTGAATGGTAAGCGCTTTTTCCGCGCAGCTCGGGCGAACTGCTGTAGTGCTCTACTTGAACACACAGAAGCAACGTTGATAAATCTGAGTACCAAGCACGTGACAACTGCCAAGTGCTGCGTGGTCTGGTAATGCATATTTCGAAAGTGGTAAGCTGACCAGCAACGAAAGTTGAATCTCTATTTTTTACATAGGTCGCGTATTTTAAGTACACCACTGGCTTTCGTAAAAGCTTCGCAGTTGTGTAAAGCAAGGTCTGTCTCGACGAGCAAGAGCAGAAGCTCCGTACACGAACAGAACACCACTTGCCGTTCAGTCCACAGTAAAGAATCAACTATCGTCCGCCTCTGCCCTGCAACTTACGCACACCGCGACCAGCCTTGCCCATCATACCTCCCCCCATCATGTTCGGCCCTGCTTGGTCTGGTTGCTCACTCTTCGGGTTCTTCACTGTCTCATCGACGGAGAGAATCAAGCAAGCGGCTTCCGACGCAGCCGCAATCGCGTTCAACTTAACAAGCGCGGGTTCCCAAACAAACTTTTCCCATGTGTCACAGAGCCCAGAGTTGTCAATGTCAACTCCAAAGTTAGCGCCTTCCTCAGTAGCGTGCTTCGACCGCAATTTGTTCAACACATCCGTTGAGTCAAAGCCAGCATTGTCACACAGCGTCCTCGGAATAACCTCAAGCGCCTTCGCAAAAGACTGCACAAGCAGTTGTTCCTTGCCCTTGACAGATTTAGCATATGCGCGCAAGTACCTCGACAGCTCCATCTCAATCGCGCCACCACCAGGCACAGCAGTCGAGTGCTTGATCGCTCGGCGCACAATCATAATGGAGTCATGCAGCGAGCGCACAGTCTCAGCCATAAACTGTTCCGATCCACCGCGGATGATAATCGTCGCCGTCTTCGCCTGCGGGCAGCCTTTGAACAAATTGTAGCGATCGTTACCAATCTGGACCTCCTCAAAAGTTTCGCACGTCCCGAGGATGGTCGCGTAGTCACTCGACTCAATACTGTTCACAGTCGTCTGCACATACCCGCCCACGGCGCGTGCCACTCTCTGCATGTCGCTCTCAGCGACGCGGCCCGCGCAGAAGATGTCGCGATCGGCGAAGTACTGCGTCGCAAGGTCACCGATGGCTAGACGTGATAGTACTACTTTCGCGCCTGTCGCGACGATTTTGTCGAGCTTCTCGTAAATAATATCCCACTCCGCGTCAACGATCGCCTGGTAGTCCTTCGTCGACGTGACGCGCACCTCAGCATTCTCCCTCTCCGCTTTCAGCTCGAGTTCCAAGTTGAGCATAATAACCTTCGGGTCCTTGAACGACTTGGGCTGCTGCTCGAAGCCGGCGTACGAAAACGTCTTCTTAAACGCAACACCCCTCACAAGCATCGAGTCAGTCGCACTCCCGCCCTGTACTTTCTTCACACCAATCATCGACAAGTCCAAGTCGTCATCAAGCGTCAACACAGCGTCAGTCACCATCTCGGAGAAAAAGCCCTTCTGATGGGCGATGAGCTTCGAGTTCAAGCTCGTCGCCGCGCAGCGCATAAGAAGAATCTTCTTTTCCTCCGCGTCCTTCCCATGAATCGGCACCGCAAGCTCGCTAATCCTGTCCGTCGCCAGGCCGGCCGCCTTGCGATACGCACGGACGATGACGCGCGGGTGCAGACCGTCCTCGATGTAGCCCTTGCACGTCTTGAGCAGCTCGCCGGCGAGCAGTGTGACGCTCGTCGTCCCGTCGCCGACCTCCGCGTCCTGCGACATGGCGATGTCGACGAGGGTGCGCGCGGCAGGGTGGGCGATGTCGAGGAGTTTGATGATCGTCGCGCCGTCGTTGCTGATCGTCACCTTGTCGCGGCCCTCGTGGATGAGTTTGTCCAGGCCGCGCGGCCCGAGGGTTGTTGACAGAATGTCGACGACAGCCATGCACGCGTTCATGTTCGATATCAGTTGCCCCTTGCCCTGCGATGTGTCCGTCCCATCTTTCAGGAAGACGATTTGCGGCGCCAGGAACTGACTCATGGTGCTCGCGGCACGCGGAAAGGGGAAGGTGGAGTGGCGCGGTTTCACGGACAGTCGATGGACAGATCGAGCGTCGGGGGAAGACTGGAGAAGACTGGCAGCAAGTGAAAATGCGCGAATCGCTGAGCAAGAAAGTGCGGGAAGGTGCGCGACGGTGATCGACCGCTACGGCGACGGGACGCAGGCAACGACGGTCCAACGACAGAAACCAGTGCTTACAGTATGCGCGTCTGTCATAAAATCTTGAAATTAAATACACGTGTACAGATATTACACGTTCCATTGAAAAAGTGCCTCCAGCACAGAAGCTTGGCCATGGTCATTGCAGCCGATCCGGCGCTACTCGCCCGCGCTTTCCTTCTTAGATCGCCCACCGACATTCGTTTTGCCATCCACACAATCCACGTATCCCTTCCCTACCCCCGCTCTCCATCATGAGTCGCGGTAGCTCTGCGGGTTACGACCGACACATTACCATCTTCTCGCCTGAGGGCCGCTTGTATCAAGTAGAGTATGCCTTCAAGGCTGTGAAAGCGCCGGGCATCACCTCTGTCGCCGTGCGTGGCGTAGACTCCGTCTGCGCCGTGACGCAGAAAAAAGTACCCGACAAGCTCATCGACCCGACCTCTGTCACGTCAATGTACCGCCTCTCGGACAACCACGGCTGCGTAGCGACAGGCGTCGTGACGGACGCGCGGGCGATGGTGCAGCGGACACGCAACGAGGCCGCCGAGTTCATGTTCGAGTACGCGTACGAGGTGCCCGTCGAGTACCTCGCCAAGCGCGTCGCCGACGAGAACCAGATCTACACGCAGCACGCGTACATGCGGCCGCTGGGCGTCGCGATGACGCTCATCGGCATGGACGAGGAGAAGGGGCCGAGTTTGTTCAAGTGCGACCCGGCGGGCTACTTTGTGGGGTACAAGGCCTGTGCGGCGGGCGCGAAGGAGCAGGAGGCGGGCAACTTTTTGGCGAATAAGTTTAAGGTCAAGGAGGGCGAGAAAGAGGTCGAGCTTAGCGAGGCAGATACTATCCAGACGGCGATCGCTTGCCTCCAGAGTGTGCTGAGTGCTGACTTTAAGCCGGCGGAAATTGAGGTCGCCGTCGTGTCGAAGAGCAAGCCTACGTTCCATTTGCTTAGCCTCGACGAGATTGAGACACACCTTACTGACTTGGCTGAGAGGGATTGAAGGGGTCGAAAGTGCGGGCGGCCTAGGTCTAACGGAGGGTGGACTGCCTGGTCTGTTTTGGCACCGTGTAAATGACTTTTTTTTTTCTTTGCGCTACCATGCTGCACCAGGGGGAATACTCCAATGCTTGATTTGAGGTTGGTTCAACTTTTGGTTTCCCATCCCTCATCCCTCGTCCGTGCGAAGGGAAGCGATGACATCGATTTTTGCGATACACACCGGATCATTTCTCTTATCACGTAGCCAAGCCATCGGAATGAAGTAGTGTTCGACGCTGCCTGTGTGCTTGCACGATATGGTTTAGCCATGCGCACTTTTTCAATTCTATCGATCTCGTATATCGTAGTGGAAGTTCTTGAATGTATTCATTGGATGTAACGTACTTTGATTGAAGTTGTCTTGTTTCTACGTTCTAGTTCGTCCAACTGCTTGTATTCAAAACGTATACTTCAAGAATAGAAAAGTTTTCTGGTCTGTGATTTTGCACTACAGCTCTCAGAACTTCCGGGCTGCTGGTATCCATACAAGTGAAGTGCAATAGCAAATTTGCTGCGAACTTGTAAAGGGCAAAAAGCTAACTTCTTGCCCGTCAGAAGTTTGCAGTACTACAGACCAGCGCTCACCGACTCGTGCAATACATATTCTGTGTCAAATCGCTGTTATACAGTCTGTTAAGAACCCAAACCAGTATAAAATTCATTTCTCTCTGTCTAAGAACAATCACCACGATGGCGCTAAGCAGTGGCGCAGCATTAAGTTGTGTACCTTTTTAAAATGGAGTAGGTAGATCTCCTAGATACAAACTGCATCAAAGTAAGTTGTATCTAGAACGACCTCCTACAAAAAAGTGCTGACAATAGTGACAACGAGTGCAATGAAAGACATGCCCATGCGTAGACCTAGAAGCTTTAGCTTAACTTATAGGATAGAAATGCAAAGAAATTGTGAAGCTTGAAACGGTTCTAGCCGATTACGCTTTTTAAGTGATCTAGTAGCTTGAAGCTTGAACCTTGAAGCTACTATATCACTTAAAAGCGTAATCGACTAGAAGCGTTTCAAGCTTCACATTTTCTTTGCATTTCTATCCTATAGATTAAGCTAAAGCTTTTGAGCTCAAGCTGAGCTCAAAGATCGTTTACACATATAAAAAGCCACAAGACGGCACAAATTAAAACTACTAAAAGAATTTTAGTATTACAGACTATAGCTAAAGGTATTTAGTTAAAATTATGTAAACACTAATTATTATTATTACAATTATTGTCCAAGTGAGCAACTGGCCGGCAACTTGAGCTATCCCATAAGTAACTGCATTTTTTGTTTATAGCTCGAGCTTCTGGATTAAGTACTAAAGTGGATAATATCCACTTTAGTATTAATCCAGAACTAAAGTGGATAATATCCACTTTAGTATTAATCCAGAAGCTCGAGCTATAACAGAAGTTCCAACTTTGGATGTCTTATATCCGAAATGGGAACTTTTGCTTACGTAGAGCACGATTTAATTTGCGAAGAGGCTCAAATGCTTTCCTTATCTGAGTTGGAATACTTTCCGGTAGTTCAAATTTCGTTCACACACCCAATAGCTACTAGCTAGTGCGGTATCTGTCGTGAGACTTGGCTATGTAAAAGATCTTTGAACTGGTACTGTGTACCATACCTACAGTAACCGTAGGGTTAACCCAAGGTGTAACGAAGGAAATGATTGTTCCCAGTAATTTTAAGTACTTAAAGCCTAAAAGAGGGAACTGCTCCAGTCTTAACGCCATTTTCGGCTAAAAATAGTGGTTATAAGTATTACTCTAGTGGAATTCCCCCTCATTTTGCAGTGCCGACACTGTAAACGGCCGGGTCTGGGCAGTGGAATACAATGTTACCGCTAATATAGTTCTACGCTGTAGAGACTTAAAAGTACCGAGCAATCTACTTGAGCTCTTCAAAACAGAGCATCAAATTCTTAAGCATCTGATCCCTCTGGAGGACTCAAGGACATACAGATACAGCTACACCTTGTTTCGGCGTACTGAGAATTAGACTGGCGCTCTATTTAAATTGTCATATTTTGAATGAAACAGAAGCAGTATTCCAAAAACCCTTCAAACGATCGGCTGTAGCAGAGTTTCACATGACATGTAACTTTTCCGAAGCCGTGAAGGTACATTGTACCTTCACGGCTTCGGAAAAGTTGCAAGCTCGATCTCGATCGATCAATGTCGAGGCGTTATCTGTTTAAAGAATTTTTGGCGATCGCCAACTCTTCAAATAGATAACTTCTTAAGTGCTGGTAGCCAATTTTCTTAAGGACCCATATCTACATGGAACCTCGTTGAGATCTCAACGTATCGATACAACATTTCGAAGTTAACTTTCAAGTTAAGTTTAAAAACAGCATTTTTTTGGTACCAAAAGCTGCAGCCTTGGATGGCGCGATGATGGCTCGTGGCCCAAAATATATATATTTTTTCAAATAAAAGTTTAGATTCTTCGGTGCTTGAAACAAAAAGAACGAGTCCCAGCATAGCACTGCCAGTAGAAAAGTGTGGACTATGCTGTTTCACAAAAACAGAATGCAGCCCATGGTCTTCGCAATTCTCAAGAAGGCGCGACCTGGAGGAAAGCAGCTCCTTACACTATGATGTGCCCGCTACTTCAGCGACGTTAGTCCACCGTGACATCATCATTCAACACAAATGTAAATTCACTTAGTGCAGTTCAATCAATTCGCATGCATGGTGCAGCGTTTTTCAAGCGCAATGCTCTTACCCTCTTCGTCTCCACGATCTTTAGAGTCAACTGTGCGACAAGCGCCAGCGTTGGATCATATTCTCCCGTGCACGATCTTGGGTTTTATGTCCCCAGCGTTGAGATAACGAGGATAATGAGAAAAAAATAAGAAGAACAAAAACAAAAACAAAAACAAGAAAAAGAACAAGGCTAATGGAAGGGATAAACAAACGGGAAGGAGAACGATAGATGTGACGGCGGCGGCGGTGGTGGCGGTGGCGGCGATGGCGGTGGTGTTAAAATTTCAAGATCTGGCTCTATTAACGCCGGGGGCGGGATCACTGTTGAGAAGGGAGATATCTCCGACTGCAAGGGCGCGAGAGTTACGGGCGAAGGAATTCCTATCACACGAAAGAAATTTCTTAAGAACTGCATTCCGTGTGAGCGCCAGGGGAACGGTGAAGAACTGCGTAATTGCCAAGAATGGAGGAAGCGATGCCATTCGTTGAGAAGAGCACAGTACGCTTATCGAGCCCGTGGTTCCCCATCTAAGGATCTAGGAATTCGTGAGTTTAAGCTTTTATTGGTCTACAGGCAGTTGAATGCCTTTGATCCATCCTGTGCTTTCATTTCGTAGACTGCAACATTGAGAATTGTACGTTTGAAGAAGTTGTTATTCAGCGCTATCAACTTGTTTTTCGGAGTCAGGAGTAGTTTCTTACCTGCGCATGTTTTCTCCTGTCTCATCGCTTGTCTGGTGTGGTTGATTAGGTGACGACAGTATTTCTATTACGAAAGTGGTACCAGTACTGGTGGCGGTAGTGGCGTGGCAGCACGAAAACAAGTCGCGACTGCGGAGGGCGTGACGCCACTATCAATTTTATCTAGCACAACTCAGGTACAGTTTTCGCTCACACCCAAACCTTTTGCTCATTTTCTGGCTGCGACGCTAACCAGGCAAACCATCTGCTTTGATCTTTTGAATCAGGCGGCAGCGTCAATATTATTGGTGGGGTTGACTAGCTTGAGGGATCGGTATACCGATCCCTCAATCCAGTCAATCCCATCATTAATACAGCTGTGGTCAATCACAGTCGAGCCGGCAATATCCTCAAGCAGATGAGATACTCTTCGGCGTGCCAAGTTCTGGCATGATGGCGTGATGTCAACATGTCACTGATCTGAATGAGAAATGAATCTGGCCGTATCCGGGTTCTCAACGACCAGGGCATCCTACGGGCCGCTGTCTCTAAGCATTGTCCGGCCGTTTCGAATTGGGCTCGGTGAGAGAGAACCGACCGGCTTATCGACTTCGCAACGTCTCCTTCTCCGTCGTACCTAAGGCTTGGTCGGATGGGCGCTTTTGCTTGAAGGATACTGCGATCGCATCGTTGAAAGAGCGCCGTTCGTACGGATTTTACTTTTGAATAAGTTATGCATAATTCCATGGAATGATCGGCGGGAAGCAGTCATCCTCGAAATGAAATGGGGAGTCGCGACTGAAATTGACCTGATCTAAGGAAGGAAAAGAAGGTCGGCGATCTTTATGAAACTCGGATCTTGACGGGCAGAAGTCAGCTCGGAAGTGGTCAAGAGTTACGGGTGGCTTTTTTTGCTACTTGAAGTCTAGGGAGGTTCTTGGGACGAAAGGAGGGGTACGGGGGCATGACATCGAGTGCACAGTAGCGAAGCTATATTGTGTATCTGAATGGATGTACACCTCTCTCCAAGGAGAATTTGGTCCCTTGGTTACTGTTAGGGTTCTTTTAGAATTAGATTTAATTTAGAGGGTGCTGTAGATTTCGGCCTCGATTGCAGAGGTCCGGTGAGTGGGATGGTGGCGGTGAATAGCTCGTGGACACGCGCCCTAGTGGCGGTGCCGTAGTAGACTTCCCATCACGGGTATACGTTTTGAATTATTATTAATTGAAACAGAATAATTTTGCATGACCTAAGGGCACGAGACTCACCATTCTTTATCGTACTCATCATCGTTGTCGCTGAGAGCGCTTACTTCGTCTGAAGATAACAGCACCTATGAGTATAAATACGTCCCTCGGAAATAGCGGGAAGAAGCGCGCTTCAATCCTACCAGATTCGAATGCAAGCAAGATCACCCTAGCCAAAGGCAGAGCAGTGTTTCAAATTTTATTTGCTTCTCAAAGTACCCTGCTCGAAGAGCGACCTTTCTTAGAGCCATGGCTCTAAGAAATATTACCAACCAGATCTGCAGAATAGCTCTGGCTTAATCCAACAGTAAACTTTCCGTAGTAGCCGAATAAGCAGACTGAAACTAGCGAGTGGCGTGCCACTTTGAAATGATTTGTGACTCTTAGAGCACTTAATTTGCATCAAGAGTATACTTTAGACAATAGTTTGCATTTAAAAGCAAGAGCTTCTCCGATCAGAGAAAGACCATTCCCACGAAACACGAAACAGCCCATCTAAATAACAAGCTTCGCCTTCGCTCGTTATGCAGCCCACACCAGGCGTATTCTCCGCCCGAGTGTTAAAGCTACAGCAGCTGCTCCGTCTGCCAGTTGTCGGGGCATCGATGCGGCCGAGGAGTTGGCGCGTCGGATGAGG
>JAULCF010657583.1:0-10613 GCA_032361265.1 Devaleraea mollis | reverse complement strand
ACTCGTTTGCGGTGAAACGAGTATCTCTCGATATGCTGTGCATGATCGGGGTGCTTGCTTCGCTGTGAGGAATTCTTATAGCGCAGTATATCGTTACGATAGTACTGATAGCGAGCACATAAAATGTTATGTACGCAGTTCGTCCGCCTTCTTTAAAAGGTTTTGGACTTGCTTGAGGGCGGCGGTGGTCACGTAATCTTTCTAGGTGGAGTTAAACTTTAAGGCGCTGGACCGGTGCATCCGCGGCGAGGACTTGAAGCTCCTGTCAAGTATCTTCGCCCGGGAAACCGACCCAGCTGAGCAACACGTCAAATCTTCGACGGAAAGACCGTCGTACCTCTTCCTAAAACTCAGATGTAACAGTTTGGCCCTGTGTCCTGCCGGAACACAGGGGCTCATGATCAGAAAATCTATGTTTATTTGAGTCGCCGTTCTTGGGAACGTAGGTTTTGCCGTATGGCGGCAGGCATCCACGAGATGCCTTGCTACCCACGGTGAACATAGTGGCCTCAGCCTGTGGCATAGCATTCTGAGCTTCTCTAATGTATTCCCAAGTCGCGTATTTGTCAAACGTGTGGGACTCTACGTCCGGGATCGGCACGTAGAGTCGGCGCACTTTTGGAGTAGCACCACAGCGTGTCATACGAACTGGGAATTAATTAAACTCCCAAAGCACGTGGTTAACTACATACTCGAACTGAGAGAGTATGAGCGCCCAGTGCTGTATCTTAGACAACAAATATGCGGGCATATTTGGATGACTTTGCAGTGGATTAAAGTTAAAAACGAGGTTGCGGTGATCTTTGTAGATGCTCGTCTCAGCGCAGGCGGTGTAGTAATCCGTGTGCGCCATGGTGTAGACCATGGCGAAAGCCTCCTTTTCACAGATAGACCATCTAGACATGGCGCCGGAAAATGCGCCGCTCGCGAAGCCAGCGGCTCGTGGCGTTGCTCCGATTGAAGCTTTGCCGCATCCTCCTGGGGGATTTGTGTGAGAGCACCGACCCAGTAATGTTCTGAGGCGTCGGTGTTCATGCAAAGCCTCTTGTCGGGGTCCAAGTGGCTCAACGTGACTCGCTCAGAGATGAGCGGCTTGATGTCCTCGAAGAGCTTGTGCACTTCTGGGGTCCAGATGTCAGACCCAGTTGCACTTTCTCTAGCGCTTTCTTTTAAGAACCGTGCTTTTTTGTTAAAGTCAACAGCAGGGTTTGCAACAGACCAACGTTTTTGTTGTACTCTGGGATGCCCTTGCGCATTCCATTCATCGCACAGATAAATTGTTGGAGATCTCCCACCGTCTCGGGCCTCTTCATAGAGAGCAGTCCGTCGAAACGGGGGGATCAAGCGTGATTTCATCAGCGGTGATGATTCTGCGGCACCACTTTGCCTTTCGTGTGGCGAGATTACACTTCCCCAGGCTAAGGATAACGTTCCAATTTCTGGCTCTGCGAAAGGAACTTGTCCGTGATGAACATGTGTTGAGCGAAAGTGGTAGCGTGGCGTAGCTAATCGTCAAGCCAGGTGAGGATATTCTTGGAAATATCCTCACTCGGCTTGCGTGGCGCCCACTTGCAGGTGAATGTCTGAGTTTTGGCGCCTTGCCGGGAGAGGAGCGGTTCATACAGCATATAAGATTCCGCTCCTCTATGGTGTGCTTGTGCGTATCCTCGGAATGTATGGTTACTCGGAAGTAAGCATGCGTCATATTCATTTGGGCGAAGAAGTGTGCCTTCTGCACATCGAGGAACATGGTGTCCATGTTAAGCTTAGACCTATCGTCCTTAATAGTAGCATTATTAATAGGTCTAAGGTCCACCAGCATGCGGAACATGGGCTTGGGGCCTTAGGAACGAGGAGTTGGGCTGCTACCCATTCGGAGCTGCGAATGGGGTGGCCGGGGTTTTCACCTTCAAATCCTGCGCACGTATCCGACAAAAAGGCTTGTTTTTTGTGGCGGATAGCGGCGCGCCCTGTTTTGCACTGGCGCCACTCCTTCCTTGAGAGGACTGCGACTGGGGTCTATGTTGCAGGGCTGTCCACCAGTTAGATTTGACGAAAAAAAAGAACGGCATTCCTTTATAAGGTAATATACCTGTGCCTCAGCGTTGGTAGGGATCTGTTTTGTGCAAAAAGCGTCAGCCCTATGGCTTTTTATTGCATCATGGGCCCTATATCTCATAGTTGAGACAAATGTTTCCTCTTTCTTAGGTTAGACTTGTCCTATTGTAAGACATGGAGCGTCGTCTTCTAGTGAGTCTGCATCGTCAAGAGGTGCCCGAGGATCCATCTGGGTTGGGACGTGATCGCCACCCCCGCCCCTGTCGTAACCCAGCTCCCACTTTTCTTGCGCACTCTCATCGGCACGCGTGAAGGAGCCATAAAATACCTTCCAATGACCACTGAGGGCGTGTAATCGTCGAATGGCCCGTCGGCTACGCCTGGCGGTACATAGACGCCCCCCGTGACGGTCGGATCGACCCAGCGGACGGTACCGCGTCTTGAAAACGCGAATTTTCCGGACGCTGTTGGTAACATGGCCGAAAACGCCCAGGCACGTAAGCCGGCTCCTGATGCAGAGAATAGTACGGACCTAGTTTGCAACATGTACGGACAGTCTGTTTCGTCCTCTTTGGAAGCTAAAACTCTAATTTTCAGCAGGCGAGGAGAGCTGACTTCGCTACTAGTCTTTTAACGATGGTTCAGCGCCGGGCAGAGAAAGGTTCAGACTCTCAGAACTTGACTGTGGGACAACGTTTTTATTGAGAGAGGCGTGTGACTAAATGCAGTGGAAATTGGAAAGAAAATTTTTAAGACTCTGGTTCGAAGATGATTTGGTTCGATAGTTTTTGCAACGAGGAGATATTGATTAGTCCGTTGCGAACTTTAACGCTCTACCAGCCTGTTTCAAGTTCGAAATTAATTTCAAGCAGATCTTGATCTCCGAGTTCTTTCGCACTCCGAGTTCACGTCTCGATCCAACAACGAGTTGAATGATGCTTCGTACTGGTCTTCACATTCTCTTCTAGACGGGTCGCCTTGCATCATTGCAGTACAACAGAGAGGTTATCATGGGCATTTGCTGTGGTAAACACGATTTCTGGAAAAGAACTCGTTTCCCACAGCAAATGTCTTTGGAAAAAATAGAGTTTCCAACAGCAAATGCCCTTGATTACCTCCCTGTTTTACTGCAATAATGAAAGGCGACGGATGAAAATCACAGTAAGTTGTTTTCGTTTCGATTTTGGTAAGAAAGCGCGGTTAGTAAAGCTGTAGTCCAATCTTGAAATCAATTCAACTAGATACATGCCACAAGGTTTTAAGGGTAATGAAGGGACTTCAAAAATGCTATTCCCGCCTCTCAGAAATAAATCACGTTCGCCTTTACCGCATGCATAGAGAATACTACAATTGCATACCAAGCGATTGGAAGACTTATCGTGATAAGCTTAATATTTTAATTGTAATTGCAATTAGAAGCTTAAGCTTAGCACGTTTAGTATGTCCAATCGCTTGGGAATTAATTCCTTGGGAAGGAAACGACAGCGATTTGACAGAGCTGTCGCGAAGCATTCGCTTTCGCTTTCGCAGTCCATTTCATCCAACAAAGCGTTCAAATGACTTTAGAATGGAAAACTGAGGAATGAAATTGATATGAAGTTAAACGCGACTTCCTGCCGTTAAAAAATAAGTACATGTGTATCAGAAAAAGGAAGTATAAGTCAACATGAGTCTATAAATAAATGAAGTCACCCTGTGGCGTTCCGCCTTGCGTTACGCCGCATTATGTCCTCCATAGCATGGCGCGCTCGCTTGGCTTTTGGCCGGCCGCGTTTTGGAGGTGCTATTACAGGTAGACGAAGATTGGGGTCCGTGCTTAGGTGTTCGGGATGGACAGCTCTGATCGCCGACAGAGACGTAGATACGACGTGGAGGTAGGGGGTATTGCTCACGCCAACGAGCCGTGCTGATTTGGACGGGAATGAGAAGGCTCTCATCAGGTTCCTAGCGACAGCTACCCTCTTCATGTGCACGTAAGGTAACGCCGTGCAAGCAGGAGTTCCACAAGAGCAACCCTCGAAGAAGGAAACAATCTCACCAGATACATCGCGAGTTTCCACGAGAGTGACTTTGCGACAGCGCCCATTTAAAGTGTGGACGACGTAACACTTTCCAGACCCGGCCGTACCGGGGATCGGTAGGTCCCTGACATTATCATACGTGGCGAGAGCATCGAATCTCGTGCGAATGGAAGGAGGCATATTGTCTGACCTCTGTGCGGGAAGATCGCACCACTTCGCAAACCGCTTCTTCTCCAACTTACACAGCCATAAAACAGAGTTAGGCAAGTCCAGAGCCCGTGCGTCGAGAATGTGACCATTCTGACTCTCAACAGCACTTGAGGCTACGCGACCATACGTCGAGCCACCAGCCGCGATACAAGCTGCAAGAAACTGCATCGCATCTGGTGCATTAAGTATGGTGGCACGAGTCGCGGATTTTAGAGAAAGAAAACCAGTCGATACCTTAATTTCGGCAATTTCTTTCTCTGTCAGTGCAAACACTAGAAACTCGTACTGCTTTATCGCAGCTTCCCGAGGCAGTTCAGGTTTTGGCGTCGATGAGAGTAACAGAGAAACAGCTTAGCCAAAGGTAAAATTTCTTTCAGAGCTGCGGCGATGCCCTTGTCGCGATCGAAAGCTATCGTGATGTTCGGGTTGTTAGCGAACCAGGGGTAGTGTTTGAAGAGCAGGGTGAGGACGGTGGTCCAAGAAATCTTACTTTTGTTTCCACATATCCAGACGTAAAGGAGAGGGATGATCCGAGAATTGCTAGTGAATGCGACGATAACGAAGAGAGTGTACTTACTCAGGAACGCAATGCCGTGGAATGCGTCAATTTGATAAAAAGTCGAGATACTTGTCACCAACAGCGAGACCGTGGCTTAAAGAAAGATGTGAGATGTCGACGTAGCGGCTGCCATGGGACATGATAGAGTCTAGGAGTTCAGAGTTTCGCTCGATCCACATTTCTTTCGGGGACGCCAGTCCCCCAGCAGTATCAAGCCAAGACCTCGCAGCTTCCTTTTCATTTTCTGACCGCTCCGCCGCTCTAAATTCTAAGGCCTTCGCCCTAAGCTTGGAGTACTCGTCGCACGCGCACGCCAGTATTGCAGCGCGAATTTGCGCACCAGAAACAGTAGTATAGTCGAAAAGGTGGCCCTGGGTATACAGCTGCTTCTTAATCTCAGGCATGAGCGTGACTTTGTAATTAGGAATACCGAAAGAATCGACACTGACAATGCGTCGAACGCGCGAGAACTGGTTCGAGGAAATGAGTTCTGGGTAGCGAAGGACAGGGCGAAAAAGTGACACAAGCTCTTTCATTTTGGCCCTGGGTTACCTCTGAGGACTTCTGAGGCGAAAGCTGCAAGATCCTGGTCTCTGTACGCAGTTTTACGCTGACGTTTTCCTTGAGGGATTCCGCGGGCGTCTGAAATTACCGACCGATCAATAATCCACGGGTGCTCAGGATGCTCGGCCGCAGGTCGGTAACGCGCCTCGACAGAAAAAGAGGAAGCAGGCACTCCAGACTGGGGTGCTGCCGCGGTTGTAACAACAGTTTGGTCGTTAAGGGGAAAATTCAAAACGATTCCCAGATATTCGGCGCACTCACGCAGACTCTGTACGACATACTTCTTGCTGCAGTGCCGAATACCGACTAGTAAATGAGCGCGGTATGAGCCGTCGTCTGTGGCGGCGATCTCATCTAAAGATCTAAGCTGGGCGGGTTCGTCAAACTCTGCGTCAAACGCGTCCTGCGAGGAATTTCGACGATCCCTAGACCGCTTTGCAGAGTGCTTATTTTTCTTACGCCTGTAAAGCTTCATCGCCTCCACTTTCTGCTCGTCGTCGAGACCAGAGAAATGTGGAGCGGAAACACCGTCGTCAACTCCCGGGCGACCACGAGCCCTTTGAGGATGGCTTGTTGGCAACACTTCGGTTTCTGGCGTTAATATTAGATCTTCGTTGTCGTCGTAGCTCGCATCGGACTGTTGGTCGTCAGGACCGCCGGCCCCTACACCTCCGGCCACAGAACCTCCCCCCTCGATCCCACAAAATTCGAACCTGCGCCTGCCAAAGCTGTGCCCCCCGACCCTGCGTCACCGAACCTCCGCCCGCAGAACTTCCGTCCCCACAACTTCCCGACCTCGAACCTCCGGATCCAGAACCACGCGCCCCCGAGCCTCCCACCCCCGAGCCTCCCGCCCCCGATCCTCCCTCCACCGAGACTCACTCTCCTGATCCTCCCTCCCCTGATCCTCTCTCCACCGAGGCTCCCTCCCCCGAGCCTCCCTCCCCCGATCATCTCGCTCCAATCCTCCCGCTCCCGATCCTCCCGCCCCCGAATCTCCCAGCGCAGAGCCTCACGGCCCAGAACCTCCCGGCCCGAACCTCCCGGCCCAGAACCTCCCAGCCCAGAACCTCCCGGCCCAGAACCTCCCGGCCCAGAACCTCCCGGCCCAGAACCTCCCGGCCCAGAACTTCCCGGCCCAGAACCTCCGGCCCCAGAACCTCCTGCATCAGAACGCCCGGCTCCAGAATCTCCGACACTCGACCCTCCATGCCCAGAAACACTGTTTGCTATAGAAGAGGCTCCAGATACTGCACCTACACATTCAGAATCTGTGCGCCCCGAACCGACGCGCCCTGAGCCTGCACGGCCCGAGCCTGCGCGCCTCGAACCTGTACGCCCCGATCCTGCGCGCCCTGTACCTGCATCCCCCGCGGACGCGGCGCCCGACCCCCCGAATCGCCGCCCCCAAACATCCCAAGTCGAGAACCGCCGCCCCCAGAACTCTCAACTCCCGAACCGGCGGCCCCCAAATTCCCGCTCCCCGAACAACCGTCCGCCGGATCACCAGCGGGAAACTCCCCCCTTGGAGAACCCACATCAGCCAGAGATGCCGACGTGGCTTCTTCCTCAGATTTCAGTACTTCGGCTGTGGCTTTGGCCTTCGCGCGTGCTTCTTCGGCTGTCGCTTTAGAATTCGAAGCTATTAATAGCCGCAATTGCGGCGGCTTCTGAGCACACTTTCTCGGCCGCCGCTTCATCGCGCTCCGCCGCCTCAAGCGCCAACGCCGGATCGTTCACGGCTTTTTTCGGCGTCGGCGAAGTGAGGAAGTTAGTGGTTGCCGTTTCATATTAGCTTCGTGGATCGTATATAGACCGGGAAATGCAATCGAATCAATCGCCGAAGTCTGAAGCAATCGGTCGATCGGCTGAGACTTGGACGAATGTGTCGACGGCGTCAATTGTATCATATTCTAAATTTCTTCCGCGACTCTTCGTGAATAAGTCGGTCATGACGGACTTATTCACACAGAGTCATGGCAGAAATTTAGAATTGATGCACCAATTACTGTCCCTAATAAGTAAAGCCACAAAGTTTTGAGTGGGGTTGAGCACATCGGCGACATGGATGCGATACTCGGTGTAACACTATGACGATTAGAATGACTGCGGGTGCCATTTTATAATAAATGTATGCCGTTGTAATACGTATAGAACGTTTTGTCAGACAGTCTCGAACGTAAAAACAAAACTGACAGTGGGGCCACTGAATGGGCTCGAGATTGTTTCCTTTGTGTGACAGTGGGGAGTTACAATTCGGGTGAAAAAAACGACAATGGGAATGAGAAATGGCATTGTGTGACATTGCGTAGCATATCGTTACAAAATAAGTACAGCCAGGTTAATTTTATATTTTTAGTGACAGGTCGTTCACTTTCGTTTAAAAAAATGACAGTGTAATGTTTTTTGAATGACAGGTGTTGTGCAATTTATCCATGTTATATATGATATTAATACATATATGTATATATACATATATAAATTTATATATGTATATATACATATGATTCATATATATATGTGATAACACATGTGGCGCTACAGAGTTAATACCCAATTAGGTAGTTCAAAAATAGTTACAGCGGTTTTCAACATTTGACTTCAACTCTGTGGTAGATTGTCTCCCCCCTCTGAAACATTAAATTTGCAGGTTTTCGAAATAATGGAAACATTTCTAATGGGCAACGCCTGTCCGACTCTTCCTAAATTCAGCACGCGTCGTCGCGCCGGCGCTTTATTGCCTCCTTCCAAGCCAGTGGCCGCTTCGCCACGCACGGGTGCATTGACGCGGCGCGACGCGCCACTTGCGGGTACCACAATGTCGAGTGGCACGCCCACCTTCACGAAACTCTTCCTGACAAACATCGCACAGAGCGTTGCGCCCCACTTCTCGGCTCGATGCTGTTAATTCCGCTGGATGCGAAGGTTGGCATACCACTCATCATTGTGACCAACGGTACTACCCACCTTTACTACGGTGGAAGGCGAAGGCGCGCCGCGCGGCGCGCCCCCCGCAATAGTAGTGGTTGGTGGCCACAGGTGGTAGTGGCCACCATCGCGGCACGCCCATTTTAGTGGAGTGTCTACCTCCGCAGAGCGCTCATCTTCGCGGGGTGCCCACCGTCGTGGCGCAATTATCGTCCCGATGCAATTGCAACTGCGACAAACCCATTGCCGCGGTGAGACCACCGCCGCGATGATCCCACTGTCGCGTGTTCTGTCGTTCCAACCTGTGCAGCAAATAAAGAGCGTGCAGAGAAACAAAACTAAAGGGTAAAGGCAAACCAAAGGGTAATCCCATAGTCTCTCTCTCAGAAGCGCACACCAACGCCCAGAGAGCTCGGGTATTTTTTATTCCAACTCCAAATGCCCGGTGAACTCGGCAGGAGTGGAAGTATCATTAAAATTTCGCTACTCGCCAATCATTGATGGAAGAGTGACTTTCCAGGCTTGAAAACCCAATAGCAAAGATCTAAAACGGAATCTGGTAAGCATAGGTTTGTGTGAGAATATTTTGGTCCAGTGTAATAAAAACTTCATATTCCCGACTTCGTGTACCGAAGTTTGGAATATGCCCAGACAAAACATTGACTGCCGTGTGATAGAGCCATAACACCGCCCCATGGAGAGTTCCTTTTTCCTGTGGAATGAAAGAAAATAGAGTACACTCCAACGCAAAAGCAGAATAGAGATTTAACTTGGGTTAACAAGAATCACAGTCACACGCCCATCTTATCGGCGACTTGCTGAATCATTTCAGATTGAGCGTGGGCGCGAAGGAAATCAAATTGTACTCCCGATATCGTGGTAGATATCACTCGGATATGCCAGGTGTTCTCGCCTGGAAATCAAACCGCGATAGCCGGAATTTAAATTCCTCTGAGTGCGCACGAGTTCTTAGATAGTGATAACTCGGTAAACTATTATTTGCTGGTACTCAAGAACTTCTTTCAGCTATTCTGGTGTGAATGGTTGCACAAGAATGATCTTGTTGCGAGTAATAGCAACGGTTTTGGGCGAGCACAAATATTCTCTTCCTCAATTACGGAGTGATAATCAAATGACTCGATTTGATTCAAACAACAGCTCGGAAAGTATGATGTGCTTTCATTTTAGACACTGTGCTAAGAGAAACGCATTCTCCATGCAAAAGTGCAGAGGAGAAACGTTGGCTTTGGCTTTGTGTCTAGCTATTGATTGAGCGCGTTGCTACTGAGAGGCAATCGGAAGCTTCTTTTGCATCAGAGCAACAGCTTCGGACAATTTTTCATTTGTTAAGCTGCCGAGCTTGCACTGTGTCAACTGAAAACTTCAATGACTGGCAGAGGTTAAAGCAGGGTAGAGAAAGTTAGCTCGCGACCGATGTAGGCTCAAGCTTTGCTGATGACGTAGAGCTCAGTGTCTCTTGCATCAGTCAAAGCAGCTTCTGCTACTCGGTGTGAGTACCTCACGGTTTACGACTTTTAAATTCCGTTGGCGCACAGACTATTGGCTTGAACAAAAGTATGTTCGTAGCGCAGTCTTTCGGCAATCTCGGACATTAAAGTGTGTTGTGATGACTTGTTTGTGTTGCATTCCGTTGGTCCAGTGTAAGTAAAAGTTGAGGGGGACCCCAAATCTTCATATTCCCGACTTCAGGCCCGGAAGTCGGGAATATGATTCTAGACACAAGTATGAAAGAAGCCGTTACTCTGGAAATAGAGCACCAAATCATCTACACACTAGGCATATGGGCATTGTACAAGAGCACGACCCAACAGAAATTAGAATTGTCGTCTTCGACGGCGGGTGTGTACTGATTTCCTCGCTCTACTATGCTCTCAACATAAAAATCATAGAAATGAATGCATGCAGGACGGAGAGAATGTAGAGTGTGGACACAAGGACGTGCGTGTCGAACGGTGCATCGACGGCAGCGTATACTCGTAGAGCAGAAAAACTGGTCGTCTGTCTCAATCCTCTCCAAGTGCGGGCAATGATAAAAATCCAGAGGCAGATATCGCCAGCTTGTTCTAATACGTAAACACGGTCATCTATTGTCTTCAAATCGTGCACTAAGTCCTTAACCGACCCTAGCTCTTGACACTTAGAGGTCGATATTTTTCAGGCAGCTCGTACATCTATAAAAAGAATGTTTAGTTCTTCATTTAAATGCTCCAATTGAGAGGAGCCGTGAGTTTAGCGTAAGTCGCACCTCAGCG
>JAULCF010657472.1:0-10616 GCA_032361265.1 Devaleraea mollis | reverse complement strand
AATTGAAGAGCATCAAAAAAAATCAAATTTGTTCAGCTTATATTCTGTCACGCGTCGGTGATCGAAGGCGAATCATTCAGCCGTGATTGTGGTTTTGTGTGGGCGAAAACGATGAACGCGTAGATCGCGCCTGTTTAGGCGGGTTTAGAGGCGACTTCTTTCTCCCCCCCTTTTTTTAGACTTCGCTGAAAAGCAAAAACTTTTCATTTTATGACAAGATTTTTTCCCCTTTCTAACACCCCTAAAATCAATGCCGCGATCTACACGTGTCTAAAAACACGAGTAGATCGCGCCTTTATTTCTGCCTATTGGCCCCGCGCCGTGGCGCGGGGAAGGCGCGGGGCTGGCCAGGTCTCCGACGTGGCCCCGCGTGGAATCCGTGGGGCAACCGCGGGGAAGCCACGGAGCAGCTACGGGCAGCCGCGGGGCAGGGAGATATGAGGGCAGTGGGGCGCGGGGCGGGGCTTCTGCTGCGGCTCCGTTCAGGGAGCGGGTACCGGGCGGGGTTTTCATTATTAGGACACAGTCAGGGTCGGTCAGGAACAGCATGCACTCGGGCCACAACGCGCGGCGTGGATAGAGTTTGGCCAAGAATCGGACAGGGCGTGGGGTTTCTTTTGCACTAATTGGGCAGCTACAACACGGGGCGGCGCTGTGTGTGACGTGAGGAAAACAAGGAACATTCCAAAAACTAGTTGAAAATCGGGGTACGGGTTAACCGATATTTGGCCGTTTGTAACCCTAGTTTGGAAGGTAGTTGGACGGTTACCGATAGTGAGTGCCATCGTTTCACCTACCAAAATCCATCCACGGTATTTGGTAGGAGTTGAGTAACTACCAACTACCTACCATTTGGAAACTTCGGAGCTACCACCCAAAAACCAACTAATTGAGTTTTGCCATTTCCGAAATTATTTCGGTACGTTCAGCTGAAAACAGTAAGAGTAGCACCTTAAAGGTTCAGTGTCATATTTTGCAGTACACGTGTCATATTTGATATTGGTAACTACCAAAATCCATCCAACACATCTTGAGCTTTGAAAGTTACCATCCAAAACCAACAAATACGGGACAATTGCTACCAAAAACCAACCGGATGTATCGATATGTTACTGGGTATCGGTAAATCCACGGAAACTACCATGCAAACGGAACCCTGATGCAATCCCTCTAAACGACCCCAAAATTGGGTTGCGAAAAGTCCTGACACTGCCGATTGTGCTTCATTTTATGAGCAGATATATCTTAGATTCTGATACCTTTTTGGCAGTATCTGCTTTTTCCTTCTTTTGCTTTACTTTCTTTAATTACCGTCCCAGTAATACGCGTAATTTTGGTTTGCTGTTCGTATCAATACGTAGTTTTGCGTATTAACCGTATTTTTGCGTATTATCGCTCAATCCGGCGTATTTTTCCGTATTATTACATTTTTCGAGCTATTGCAAGTGAGAGTGAATGACTCGATGGTTTTATCTTATGAAAGGTCAGGATATTATTCCTTATATACTGATATTAAAAGCAGAGGTGCTGTTGGTATATAATTCGCTTATACCTCGAACATTACCCACAGTACTGACACTATGATTATAGTGTCCAAGAGAAAGTATGACCGAGAGAAAGTATGATATTGACCGGTATGAGATTTTGAGCATGAATTGTGCCAGAAAAAAAGAGAAGGTAAGACACGCCCCCAATTCGTGCTTCATAATTCTTATGCTGGGAAACCGATATTTTCCATTCTCTGATTGAAGAGGTTTTTTCCAACCGGTTTTGTTAAAAAATCTGCTTCTTGTTCTGTAGTCGGTACTAGTGTCATACTTACTACCCCTTCGTTATTTTGTTGTTGTATGTAGTGATGTCTCACATCCAAATGCTTGGTCCTCTTTGCCGGTCCATGGCTATGTGCAATTTCGAAAGCTCCCTTGTTGTCTACTAACAAGAGTAGATCGTTTTTGCAGTTGTTAGCTATTTCGCCGTTGTGGTATTTGGATGAAGGCTTATTGTCTATTTGTAGGCTTGCCCTTTCTTCACTGGAATTTTCAGTTCCGTTGCCAGTGAAGATAGCCATTTTATTGTCCTAGCGCCAGTGTCGGCACTGATGTACTCTGCTTCAGTGCTGCTGTGTGATACTGTGTACTGAAGACTTGATATCCACAATATTAGCATTCTATTGGCTTTGACGATACATCCCGATACTGTTATTCTGCGATCTTTTTCTGCGGCATAGTCGCTGTCTGTGTAAGCCACGAGATCAAGTGGACCCTTATTCTCCTATACTAGACCGTCGTTGATGCGTGATGATAGCTATCGATAAATTGGTTTGAGTGCGTCCAAATGACGTTGGCAAGGATCTTGTAAGCATCTGCCCAGAACCCCTACAATGTATGATATTCCTGGATGTGCTGTGTCGGCAATGAATCTCAGCGAACCGAAATCTTTCATGTATTGCTTTGTGTCGACTGTTGGTTCGTGCGGCTTCCGTTTTGTGAGGTCAGCGTTGATTACGTAAGGGACGCTTGTAGAGTTAATGCCATATATTCCTTTTCTTTAAGAATTTTCGTAATTATTTTTGGGTTGCTGATTTTGATTCCACCAGTCGTTAATCTTGTGATTTTCAATCCGACGTGTTGAAATGAATCCGGATGCCCTCTTTCGCTTTTCCTGTATTTTTTCGATTGATTCTCCTGCCATTAGTGTTTGTCTTTTAACTTGCCAGGCATCTTCTAGCGGTTTTGCCAGTTTGTCAAGATCTTCTAAATTTGGCTCGATGACAAGAAAGTCATCGTTATCAGCATCGTTATCAGCTTCCATCCGTTCGATTCCATTGGCTGTTATAGTATGAAACATACTTGGCTCTTCCAATAAGTTTTTCCATCCCTAGCTACTTATCCAGTGATCTCGCCACGTGACTAATGCTTGATTGGCTGATTTGTATCCGGGCATGGCCCTTTGTAAAACGCAAACTTTTCCCGGTGCTTTTTGAGTTCCATCTGATCTTTGTGGCTGTTTCATGACCACTCGTATATTAGGGTTTTAGGGGCTCGAAGATAGGCTCCGTGTACTTCCCAGTACTGTAGGACATGTCCTTCAGATACAAACACAGCTATGAATAAACGACGCCCAGCCTGTGACGGCATGCGGGAGGCCGTTCGAGTTTTGTCAAAGTCTATGCCTTGTCTCGTACGATCACCATCTATTGCACATCTTACTTTGTGTCGTTCTAGACCACCATACATATTAGTCTTTGCTTTAAAAGTCATGACGTATGGGATTGGTCTCTCTGTTGACAGTTTTTCCTCGTATGTCCACGTGTTAAGGTTTATGTCATGTCTTGTGATTTAATCATCCCACGCTTTGGCCCAATGAAGCTTCATCTGACTCGTCAAGACGCACTAGTGCGTCTTGACGAGTCAAAGCCTCTTCTTAAGTTTTGGGCGGCGGCGGTGGCGGCGCTTTATCATCGATTTTTTGGGTTTGTATGAGTGCTGCTGCACATACCATGGCCATATTGACACATATTTCTTTTTTCATTTCTTTTTCTATGTTTCCACCAGGTGTATCTGGTAAACGTTGACTATTGCCTACCGCCCACTTGCAAATCGTCGTTAATCTTGTGATTTTCAATCCGACGTGTTGAAATGAATCCGGATGCCCTCTTTCGCTTTTCCTGTATTTTTTCGATTGATTCTCCTGCCATTAGTGTTTGTCTTTTAACTTGCCAGGCATCTTCTAGCGGTTTTGCCAGTTTGTCAAGATCTTCTAAATTTGGCTCGATGACAAGAAAGTCATCGTTATCAGCATCGTTATCAGCTTCCATCCGTTCGATTCCATTGGCTGTTATAGTATGAAACATACTTGGCTCTTCCAATAAGTTTTTCCATCCCTAGCTACTTATCCAGTGATCTCGCCACGTGACTAATGCTTGATTGGCTGATTTGTATCCGGGCATGGCCCTTTGTAAAACGCAAACTTTTCCCGGTGCTTTTTGAGTTCCATCTGATCTTTGTGGCTGTTTCATGACCACTCGTATATTAGGGTTTTAGGGGCTCGAAGATAGGCTCCGTGTACTTCCCAGTACTGTAGGACATGTCCTTCAGATACAAACACAGCTATGAATAAACGACGCCCAGCCTGTGACGGCATGCGGGAGGCCGTTCGAGTTTTGTCAAAGTCTATGCCTTGTCTCGTACGATCACCATCTATTGCACATCTTACTTTGTGTCGTTCTAGACCACCATACATATTAGTCTTTGCTTTAAAAGTCATGACGTATGGGATTGGTCTCTCTGTTGACAGTTTTTCCTCGTATGTCCACGTGTTAAGGTTTATGTCATGTCTTGTGATTTAATCATCCCACGCTTTGGCCCAATGAAGCTTCATCTGACTCGTCAAGACGCACTAGTGCGTCTTGACGAGTCAAAGCCTCTTCTTAAGTTTTGGGCGGCGGCGGTGGCGGCGCTTTATCATCGATTTTTTGGGTTTGTATGAGTGCTGCTGCACATACCATGGCCATATTGACACATATTTCTTTTTTCATTTCTTTTTCTATGTTTCCACCAGGTGTATCTGGTAAACGTTGACTGTTGCCTACCGCCCACTTGCAAATCGTTGTCATGGGTGTGAAGGCTGCTGCTATATGTGCCCCATTTGGGCTTCTGACCGTATCTGCTGCGCTCTTTGCTTGTTGAGTACTCGGAGGTTGTTTTCGATAGTGTTCTAATAATCCGGGACGTTCTTCGATGTTTCTCGCTGGTTTTTCTGTTTCGGGCGGTATTTTCGGAGCAAGTATAAACAGCTGTGGCCTTTCGTCGATATGTTTTTGTTTTTCATCATCCTTTTCTTTTGCTGTTGATGCCAGTACGAATTCGTTTGTTCTGATTGTCGATATTTTCTTTGTTTCTGGACGATAGACCTGATAGTTTTCTTTTCCTCCACACCTAAGGTAGTGTGCTGGATATGCTCTGGGCTCCATTTTCTTTTTATGTTTGTCCGTTTTGACGATCCATCCGATTTGTCCGAATGGCAAGATGCTATCGGGTCCATCTGTTTCGTCCGTTGTGTGGTCATGGAGTTCCATCTGTGTGTGCGGTGACGCAATGAGGTTCCCATCTCGTTTGAACGAGAGAAAATTGCTTTTGTCGATTACATCAACTGCAGCAAATGACCAGAAGATGGCTCCATTAAGTGGATAGGGCGCAGCTGCCAATGCCGGACAAGATGATCCAAAGATGATCCCGAGCCTGCGCTATACCATACGTCTTGAAAAAAAGGGGGCTGAAATATACGCCGTAATGACCAGAATGTATTTTGGCCTTCAATTTCCGACTCCGCGTTATGGACCGGTTCCAGTAAATTGAAAGCACACGATTTTTCTGGGCTATTTTCTGGACTGTAGCACCCAAAAACATTGCGCCGTGTTTTTCGTGACAAATATTTACGGCTATCTAGCCGTAAATATTGACAGCAAAACGCTGTAAAAAAACTCGGATGGTGCCCATCCTTGCTGCATTGCGGAGCGTTTTCTGGCAAATTTACGGGTTCACTTCAAAATAAAAACAGAAAGATAAGATATCATCCTTTTCCGAAAACGTTTTAGCTGAATTCCTTCTCAAATTTGAATTCTTTGATTCGATTCCTATTCTTGTCGTGTAATGACGTCAGTTGATGACCTATCACATGTCTAAGACGCTTAGCAGCACTGACCAAGTACTACCAGTTCAGTAGTAATATCTAAGCAATACGAATACGACATCTACTTTTAAGTTAGCGCGGCGTCCAGTGCAAGACTATAAACAGATTACTGAAGTTACTAACTTCCCATGGCTTAGTAAGCCATGGGCATGTTGCCAACAGTTTTCAGCACTGTTGGCTGCATGCCCATAACCGAACTTTAATAATCCGCTTACAGTCTTAGACTGCATGCAGATGACAAGTTGGAAAAGCCCTTTCATTGCATCCTACTAGGATTACTAGGACTTAGCAAGAGATTTTTCTTTACACGTTACGCGAACAAAACCGCATTGATCAATTCAGACGTCCGCAGCAAAATTGATGGAAAAACACAATGGTGATGTGAACCCAAGCAACAGCATGTACTGTAGCCGAGTAAAATTGGACTTAAAATGCACATTTTTACTCGACTACATAGCAGACTGTTGCTGGGTCTCACAGTCCTGCTATTAGCACAAATTAGTTCTTTGGTGCTGTTGAAGTAGTCTTTCCAAGCACTATTTACTATTTATCATCAAACAGCAATATTACTATTTAAAACATTATTTAAAAAAATAAGGGGCATTAAGCAGTCTTTTTTCAAATTTAAATACCGTGTAAATAAGCATAAATAAAACATACTTCAGAAAATTCCTGCATTATATTTAAGTGAACAAACTTCGTTGCATGCAATTACATAGCCTCATTCGGTGATCAGTTTAAGCTGATCACCGAATGAGGCTTTATTTGTGAAAGAATTCTTGACGATGAATCGCTAACGCTAGATAAGGAAAGGTACCCTTTTCAGTCCTGGTTATTATTTGCACTAGCTTCATAATATCACAGAAAGGTAGCCGGCGCAGTCAGTTTCAAAACACTGTGGCATAGGAAGCATTTCTGGAGAAGTAGAGCGAAGGGAGCATTTTTCGCACAAGAGAAGTTTAAACAGAGAACGAAAAATGACCGGAGGAAAGTCGAAACCCGGAAAGAGAAGTGGTGGTGCTATCGGAAAGGTGAGGAAGAGAGCTGATACTCTAGCCAGCAAAAGCCTAGTAGTAACCCCTCCAAAAAGTCGAAAAGGTCTGGAAGCTCGTGGCAACCAGGATCGAATGAACAAAGCGATGACGAGTTTTAAAGCGATCGGAGGATGAGTATTCCCTTGATGAGGAGAAGCCTCCATGGCGCGTAACCGTGAAGAACTTTGACGACATGTGGCACGGCCATTGGGACTTGGGCTATGCACTGGATGATAAGATTGAAGAATATAGTGAGCTCAAAGTACTCTACAAACAGAGTCTTGCGAAGAGCAACTATACGGACCAAGATATTAGAATACAGAGAGAGGTAAGATCATTGTTTCTAAAATTGCGTGAGGTTCTCTTTTTATGGCGCGATTTTCTAATGAATTCTTTGATTCGCACTGTTATTTTTCTTTTGCTTTTCTTTTTCAAAACATTTAAAACTTCTTTTTCAAAACATTTAGTTGCTTGAAGAAAATATGGCAGAGAGAAAAGATCTTCGACGGAAGCTTGAAGAAGCAGAAAGAATGAACGAAGCCAGAGAAACAACGTTTCAAGCTGCGACTGGAAAACAAGGAAATGCCGACAAGACAGCAAGAGTGGCATATAAGAAATGCGAGGCTGCGACTAAATGCGCTAAAACTCTTGGTGCCGCTATTGACGGCAAAACTTCTGCGGTCAAAAGAGTTGCATTTGCCCTGGGAACGGCAAGCACAGACAAATCAAGCGTCCGGCCTGCTGTTGACAGCATCGTAAAGACTCTTCTCATAGGATCGCCTTCTACAACTCTACCGAAGCAATACATCGCCGGATTTGATGGTGACTTACGTGTGTCATCTGAACAAGTAAGCGGCTCTATTTCTCCTTGTGGAATAATAATAATTCCAAAGACTCTCGCACCTGATGCCAGTGGAAAACTACCTTCGCAGTACAACGGTGTGCCCAGGAGCCCGCTTGTAGTTCTAGAATTAGGGCTATGCATCCTCCCTTGAACGATATTGAACCTCTTAATTTTTCTGCAACTTTTGTGAGCCGCGCCAATTGGACTTCGATCCTCACAGTCACCGGAGGTGCAGTTTCGGGAAGATTTGAGCCAGGTGTTTTTCATGATCCTCTAATTATGAAGGAAGGGGTCAGCGAAGCTCTAAATGCTGTGGACGGTATTGTTATCAAGACAATGGACTCGAGATACCAGGCTTGCGTAAAGCTGCAAAAGAATCGGCATCAAACTGCGCTCCTTAGAGCCTTGAACTTTGCTCCTTAGCAGAAGGGAAAATGTGGACTTTTTGAAAACAGGGAAATCGCTAAAGTCCTGGATAGGGTGCTACCTGGGACAGATGTCACGGCTCTAAAGTTAGATGGCCTGACTGTGCGTCGCTGGCGATCGGGAATGGCACCTTTCCACTTTGAACAACTTGAAAGTGCTGGGGAAGTTGCACCTGGAAAAGCTACTCATCTTAACACAGATTCTTGTTGGTTTCGATGCGAGGAGGCCATGGAGCTGGTTGAACAGTACACGGGGCGTCCTGGGCACACCGGCCTTTCAACTGTAGACATAGCTCGAACTCGTGTCCTGGCATGGTCATCTCTAATAACAGCAAAAATGAGATAAAAAACGGTTGATGACGCAATTGTTTATTCCAGAGATCTTGATGTGGATCGCGAAGACGAAGCATGCTGAAATGTTTATGGGATCAGACGTCCACCGGGAATTGGAATGGACTCAGAAAGAAACGTTTCGCTTCAATTGCCCCAGTATGCGCCGTTAAACTGCTTCAAGATGCTCGAAATGCGCTTGAGATGCTCGAAATGCGCTTGAGAAAGAGTCTCCTAGGTTCGACAGTTTAATGAACTGGGAGGAGTCGGAAGTCGACTTAGAAAATAATAGTGTAACACGAGCCCCAAAAAAGTCAGTCGATGGAGAGGTATGCGTCTACAAATCGTTCGGCGGTCAAACTCTCATGACTCTCACCGAGACTTGGGCGAAGGAAAGTCTGTGTGAAGGTCTTCATCCGATAGCCGACATACTTGTCGGAGTGGCGTCTCAAACGGAAAATGATGTTGCGGAAAATGCTGCTCCGAATATTGCGCAAGACCGGTCTTGTGGCCACAAGTTCGTTGCACCATCCGTGGGAAATGGAGTATGCTTCGACCTTGAAATTACAGTCGTCAATATCCGGAGTGGTCTGGCTGTAAATATTCCTCTCAAGGTTGGCGAAGGCAAGAAGCCTTCGACAAAACTCTTCTCTTTGTTCTCTTAGTATTAATATTTGTAGTAAGCATCCAAACATTTTGTTCAGGTTTAGGAATGACATACTTCAAAAATACTTTAAAGCACGTTTAAAGAAACAGTTTTTCTCGCGCGCTTGTCTTCGCCAAGAAGCATTCGACAAAACCCTTCTCTTCGCTCTCTTAGTAATATTTGTAGTAAGAATCCCAACGTTTTGTTCAGGTTTAGAAATGTTGTTCTTCAAAAATACTTTAAAGCCTTTTAAAGAAACTCAATTTCGTGTTTTTCTCGCGATGGGATGTGTGATGAAAATGCGCTACATCCAAAAAGCATGCGTTTAAGTGAAGTTTAAATTTCATATAAGTATTTCTACCGAGGCTTCTAAACGCGTATATGATCACTTCATATTATACCATACTTCGAAGTAGTCAGAAAAGCGTGCTGTCCTCACCAAATTAAAGAATTTTTCTCTGGGAGTCGATTCGGCTCTTTATCACAGCTGCGTAAGCAGAATAGCGCTCCAGCATAAATACACTTCATTGCGCCGAAAGTTTGAAGTATCTTTAATTGCAACTTCTACCGTGTAGATAGTAGGTTACAGAATAGTTGCTGCAAGTAAACATTCTGAAGCAGAGGACGCTTACCTCTGTGAATTGATCTTGCGGAAGTCCTAGACAACTAGTTATTTGCTTATTTACGATTTTGATTGCTGCATCCGCCGACCAACGCCATCTTCCGCTGATCGAATTATTATAATGCCACAGAAATTTGTAAGTAGTGTGATCGAAGAGGTAACTTTCGCTGGTTTACCAATTCAGCTCAAAGATCGTTTACACAGTTAAGCCACAAGACGGCGCAAAATAAAATCGTACTAAAAACAGTTCGACACTAAATGTCCAAGTGAGCGACAGTCCGAAAGCCTGGGTTGTGCACCCGTTTTTGGATAGAAATCCCAACCATTCGCCAAAGACTCATAGAAAAACAACGTCTCCAGTACGTCTTGGCGGCAACCGCCGTAACACCCTTCCGCATCGCATAGCGCAAAATGAACTTGTTAAGGTATTTCTGCGCGCATCTTGACCAGCCGCCATTTCTCTCCATGACAAGCGGTACGAACGATGCCCCTCTCTGCTGAGCAAAGGAATCGTACTTGTCACGCTTAGTCTTCTCGGCATTGTCAAAGAGTCCGCTGAGGCTCCGAGATTCTCCGCTGGCCTGAACAGAGTGGATGGTAACGTCAAGAAAGACGCTCGCCCCATTATCTCTTACAGCCTCGATGTCCGGCCGCGTGCGTGAGGCATTGGACCAGTTCGGTGGTTCTGTTCGGATGTGCGCTTTTGCGCCCTTAAGAAGGTCCGCGACGTCCTCGACAATATTTTCGTGTTTCCGGTTGCGGTCGAAGCCAGGGAAAAGTAGAGCATGCGATCCGGTGTCGTCCATGGCGTGCTTGTGATTGACGCAAATGTGTACGTCCCGCATCTGTGGGAGAAACAGGTAGCGGGCAACCGCAATACGGAAGTATGGACCATCCAGCGCTACGAATTTGTCACTGGACGGCGGCGCCGATAACCTCGCCTTCGCTGTCTTGATGGATACCGCTTGGTAGTGCTTTCGACGAGCCGGACTGTCCTGCACCGAGTTAACAATAGATTTCTCTT